>RPOG01007022.1:7529-15781 GCA_008086565.1 Thalassoma bifasciatum
TGTGCAAATGCCTAGATTTCGTTGACCTGTGTGTTTTTCAGTGCGTTTTGGACATGCATTACGCGTGACAGGTCTCCTTGTGAACAGTGTCAAATCTGGACTTGCACACATAATTTGAATGAAACTAAGCTAAGAACAGTGAAATTTTAATGCCAGCACGAGAAGGAGTGCAAATGTGGACACGGGGAAGTGTCTGCATAGCTGGAGAACTCATTTAACAAGGATGGCCAAATCGATGTTTTCTCGGCGAGAAAAGGCTTATTTGGCCAGTCTTAGAAAAAAGCTTGGATTGATGTGTGATTTCAACACAGTGTTGCTGAGACTAATTCTTTGGTGCGAAACTATGTGCAAATGCAAAGATTTCGTTGACCTGTGTGTTTTTCAGTGATTTTTGGACATGCATTACGCGTGACAGGTCTCCTTGTGAACAGTGTTGCTGAGACTGTTTGGTGCTAAACTATGTGCAAATGCCTAGATTTCGTAATGCATGTCTAAAAAGCACTGAAAAACACACAGGTCAACGAAATCTAGGCATTTGCACATAGTAAAGCACCAAACAATTAGTCTCAGCAACACTGTGTTGAAATCACACATCAATCCAAGCTTTTTTCTAAGACTGGCCAAATCAGGCTATTCTCGCTGAGAAAACATCGATTTGGCCATACTTGTAAAAATGAGCTTTCCAGCTATGCAGACACTTCCCCGGGTCCACATTTGCACTCCTTCTCGTGCTGGCAATAAAAGTTCACTGTTCTTAGCTTAGTTTCATTCGAATTATCTGTGCATGTCCAGTTTTGACACTGTTCACAAGGAGACCTGTCACGCGTAATGCATGTCCAAAACGCACTGAAAAAAACCCAGGTCAACGAAATCTAGGCATTTTCACATAGTTTAGCACCAAACAGTTAGTCTCAGCAACACTGTGTTGAAATCACATATCACACATCAATCCAAGCTTTTTTCTAAGACTGGCCAAATAAGCGTTTTCTCGCCGAGAAAACATCGATTTGGCCATCCTTGTAAAAATGAGCTTTACAGCTATGCAGACACTTCCCCGTGTCAACATTTGCACTCCATCTCGTGCTGGCATTAAAATTTCACTGTTCTCAGCCTAGTTTCATTCAAATTATCTGTGCAACTCCACTTTTGACACTGTTCACAAGGAGACCTGTCACGCGTAATGCATGTCCAAAACGCACTGAAAACAACCCAGGTCAACGAAATCTATGCATTTGCACATAGTTTAGCACCTAAGAATTAGTCAAAGCAACACTGTGTTGAAATCACACATCAATCCAAGCTTTTTTCTAAGACTGGCCAAACAAGCGTTTTCTCGCCGAGAAAACATCGATTTGGCACTACTTGTAAAAATGAGCTTTCCAGCTAAGCAGACACTTCCCCGTGTCCACATTTGCACTCCTTCTCGTGCTGGCATTAAAATTTCACTGTTTTTAGCTTAGTTTAATTGAAATTATCTGTGCAAGTCCAGTTTTGACACTGTTCACAAGGAGACCTTGTTGCGCCGCATTATGTAATAACTCCGCATTATGTAATAATGAATAAATTTTCACTTTATTTTGTAGTAACGCCGCATTTTTTACAATCTGACGCATTTTGTAATAAAAGTCTTGAACGCAATATTTAATAAATTTTCCCGCATTTTGTAACAATCTCTTACATTTTGCGTCGATTATTACGAAATGCGGGTGTTGCACTTTTTTTTTCTCTAGGAAACTTAAGAATTTAGTGCATTATGTAATTAACCACCAAAACTGATGTCTTACTCAGAAAAAACAACAACTTATCTTCAGAAATACATTGACTATCAGCATTCCAGCATGAATTGAAAACATAAATTGATTTTAAAAAGTAGCAAGCTCATTCATTAGTCAAATCTAAGTCAAATATAACTGAATTCATAGAGAATGTGTTTGAGAGTCCACAGAGACAAAAAAATGCTCTAAATAAGTTTTAATGGTAGGAATATCATCAGTGCAATGAAATGTTGGAAGACATGCAAATACGCAGTCTGTAATACATTATGCAAATATACATGAAGGCAGACAAAACACAAAAACATTTTGGTTTGTAACAACTCTTGTCTTTATTTGTAGTAACATAATATGTTAAACAACCTATATGTATGTTTATGGAAAAATAGTCTACAGAAGAGAGTTGACAACCTTTTCTGTAACCTTCAGAGAAAACTTTTTATTCGTCTGGTTGACCAGCTTAATCGCGGCCAGCGTTCTCTCTCTCTCTTTCTCTCTCTCTCTGTCTCTCTGTCTCTCTCTCTCCAGAAAATTAAATTTCTGTAACTGTTTTGTAGAATAAATTGTGAGCCAGGCATAGATTTGGAAGCTGAGTTCATAAAAGCTAGGACTCATTAGTGCTATCCACACATATTTAGGTCTTTAACAATGTCCAGAGCCTTTTGCTATTTTTTCATGAATTCTTTCTGGCGCCCTCATTGTTTCACTTTCCTTCAGAAATGCTGCATCTTTTGTAATTCCAAACCATTTTTACTTGTGAAAAGTATTTCCCATAAATACGTTTGGGAAGTTTCAGCTGGATGGACCCACAACTGGACATAACGCTGCAACCTCCAATCAAACGCTTGGATCGGACGAACTTCCACAGCCAGCATGAAATGTCAATGACAGTATAAATATGTCGATGAAACTGAGACTATCCAGGTGGATTCATGGATTCACACCTGCTCCCTCCACTCGAGACCTTGGCGCACTACGACGTGCTTATTATAAGTACCGACGTATTGTGTCAACTGGCATGCTCTCCATCCTGCAGTATATCTGCATTCGGCTGTTACGCTATATTACCAACAGATGGCGCTGTTCTGCTATGAATACGCTAAAATCCTGTAAACGCCACACGAAAGACTCGTTAAATTTCACATTCGGCTGGTTTCCTGAATGTGCATGAGCTACAGCCAGCCACAAGGGGTCGATATTTTGGCTTCAGTGTAAGGGAACGATTTCTTCCTCTATAACTTACACTTCAGCAAGAAAATAAACAGAAAGGAACATGATGAAAGGTATGAACACAGAACCTCTTTCAAGATTTTGTGTTTATTGATTTTCAGCTCGTATTGTCCTGAATATAAGACAATGTTTTGCCTGGGAAAATCTTCTCTGAAAAAGTGATGTGAAAGCCTTGAACAAGCAATGCTATCCTCTCTTGCTGTCTACCCTCTCTCTTGAAAGTTTGTCTTATTTTGTCTGTACTTATTTTTTGATAGCACCACTGTTCATGCTAATCGTGGCCAGTACCCTCTGGATTATATGCACTGGATACGGACAACAACAGTCAATGAGTAAGGATGTCTATGAAGTCATAGTGAAGAAGCTAAAGGGGAAGTTCAATGTTCCTGTCAACGAACGTACAAAAGTGCAACAAGCTGCTCTGGTGAGGCTGTGGAGAAATAAAAATCTTTACTCTCTGTCTGCCTTCATGGATTTGCATAATATATTACAGATTGCGTATTTGCATGTCTTCCAACATTTCATTGCACTGATGATATTCATACCATTAAAACTTATTTAGAGCAATTTTTGTCTCTGTGGACTCTCAAACACAATCTCTATGGATTCAGTTATATTTGACTTAGATTTGACTAATGAATGAGCTTGTTACTTTTTAAAATCAATTTGTGTTTTCAATTCATGATGGAATGCTGATAGTCAATGTAATTCTGAAGGTAAGTTGTTTTTTTTCTAAGTAAGACATCAGTTTTGGTGGTTTATTGCATAATGCATTAAATTCTTAAGTTTCCTAGAGAAAAAAAGTGCAACACCCGCATTTCGTAATAATCGACGCCATATGTAATAGATTATTACATAATGCGGAAAAAAATTATTACATATTGCGTTCAAGACTTTTATTAAAAAATGCGTCAGATTATTACGAAATAAAGTGAAAATTTATTACATTATTACTTAATGCGGCATTATTACATAATTCGGCGTAACGGATCTGTCACGCGTAATGCATGTCCAAAAGCACTGAAAAACACACAGGTCAACGGAATCTAGGCATTTGCACTGATTAAGCACCAAAAAATTAGTCTCAGAAACACTGTGTTGAAATCACACATTTATCCAAGCTTTTTTCTAAGACTGGACAAGCAATCGTTTTCTCGCCGAGAAAAGCCCGATTTGGCCATACATTTAAAAATGAGCTTTCCAGCTATGTAGACACTTTCCCGTGTCCCTAGCTGCACTCCTCCGCGTGCTGGCATTAAAATTGCACTGTTCTTTGCTTAGTTTTATTCAAATTATCTGTGCAAGTCCAGTTTTGACACTGTTCACAAGGAGACCTGTCACGCGTAATGCATGTCCAAAAAGCACTGAAAAACACACAGGTCAACGAAATCTAGGCATTTGCCCATAATTTAGCACCAAAGAATTAGTCTCAGAAACACTGTGTTGAAATCACACATTACTCAAAGCCTCTCTCACGCAGTGGCCAAATACGCATTTTTTGTCGCCGAGAAAAAGCTCGATTTGGCTATGCTTTTTAAAATGAGCTTTCCAGCTATGCAGACACTTCCCGTGTCCGAATTTTCACCCCTCCGCGTGCTTTGAAATAGAATTTTAGTGTTCTGAACTGGATTACACTTTATTCATCCGTGCAAGTCCAGTTTTGGCACGGTTCACAAGGAGACCTGTCACGCGTAATGCATGTCTAAAACACACAGGTCAACGAAATCTAGGCAGTTGCACATTGTTTAGCACCTTACTATTAGTCTCAGCAACACTGTGTTGGAATCACACATCAATCCAAGCTTTTCTCTAAGAGTGGCCAAATAAGCGTTTTCTCGCCAAGAAAAGCTCGATTGGGCCATGCTCTTAAAACTGAGTTGTCCAGCTATGCAGGCCCTTCCCCGTGCAAGATAAAGTAAAATTGGCACAGCGGCCCATTGCACATGAAAACAAAAAGTCTTTATTCATTATTAGGCCTACTCACCACTATTTGAAGGGCAACTCGTCCACGATGCGCTGCATGTCCATTTTCTTTGCTCTGTCATTCTCCATGGACAACGTGTCAAGTCCACTCGGTCCCTCCTGTCCCACCATGCTCCTCGGGTGGTTTCTCATCCGTTTTGACTTGGAGCCTGGGAGCTCAGGGGGCTGCAGATGAGGAGAAGAGTCAAACATAAATAAAAGAATAGCGGTTCAAATTTCACTAAATGTAGACACTACTGCTGGGTCAATGGGAAAATCCTTCGGAGAAGGGTTCCCATGTTCAGCAGATTGCTGTATGCGCATGCATGTCACCTGCAGCGTAAGAAGGCAAGCTAGCTCTGGCTCTGAGCCTGCCCTAGAGCAGCTAGTAACTGATGAGTCCCTAATATCATCGCTTTACATCCAACAGCAAACGAGGGGATTATGAGCCACTGGGCTTCAACAATTAAAAAATAATTAACAGTTAATAACTTGCTCAGACATTGGTTATACCGTAGTAGTGTCGTGGTTGTTACGATTGCTACCTGTAAATATGGCTCCCTGACTGTGCTGCCGGTATTAGCGCGCCTGAATTGCTGCCAACAACGTCGGGTTCATCTCCACAACGATCAAATATGTGTCCAGTCCGTGCAGTCTGATATTTCTCTTCGTTCTTTTTCCTTTCGCTCTGTCGCTCCACTTTTATGTTCAAAGACACTGCCGCCACTGTTCCTTCGTTTGTAAAATGCCCTGGCTCCAGATAGCGTGCTCTAGCTCGCCCTCTGTTGTCGAGTGACTGATGGTGTTGTAGAGGACCGTTAATGGCTGTTTTACCGAAAAATACACTGTGAGCCCCGATTTTATCTCCACTTAAAAATCCAACTACAAAGCTTCAAAGTTTTNTTTTTTTTTTAACAGTACTAAGGGATCTCAAGTGTACATAACGGAATTCGGTGCCAATCTGAATGCAACAATATTTTTACGCTGCTATGACTTTAAAAAATTGAAGTTGTAACCACGCCTCTATTCTTATTCAAAGGAAAATTAGGCTCAGTCATTGGCTGGCAAGACGAGTGAACCAAAACATTGACACACACACACTTGTGACTGCCATTTTGCATCACGACCTCGATGACTGACTGATATGATTTTCTTCCGTTGAAGTGAATTTTGGGGGAACATATTGTTGGAGACAGTTTTAAGTCACGCCCGTGGATTTGACCTTTTTTCATCTGTGAAACGCGCTTTCTGCTTTTAGTTTGAGTATTTTTGTTCAGGTCAAGAGTCAAATTACCACAGCCAACCGGGTCATCTTTCTGGGAGTGAATGCGATCCCCTCCCGTCATAATAAAATGTTCGTCACAATGAGGCGGATTCCTCTACAGCCATGGCGTTTTCAGGAGTTAAGTAAAATGTCCTGCTTCACTGGGCAGTGCTCTGGAGGAACGTCTGAAGACAGTGACTGTTTGTTAAAGGGGCCTCGAAGACGAAGCAAAACGAACTCTGTGACTGCATGCTGTCATTTCTTAAAGATGATATTCTGAATGGAGTAAAAGTCTCTGATAGCTTTTACATGCAAACATGTCCCCCTTGTGTATGTATGTATTTTTTAGGTACACATGCATGTATGGTCAACTTGCACATATGTTGGGTCAATCAAAGCTTTTCAGAAGTATGTAGTTGAATATTTTAAAGTATTTGTGTGAGCAATAATCTGTCGCTTGTTGTGTTTTTTGTTTGTTTGCTTTGTATTAATAATAACATATTTTTCTTAAAACACTTGAGTCCTGCAGTCTGTGTCAAATGGTTAAGGAATTAGATATGATTAGGTAGATAGATAGATAGATAGATAGATAGATAGATACTTTATTGATCCCTAGGGAAATTCACAGTATCCAGTAGCAGGTTACAAAGACATACAAGACATGGTATGTGACACAATAACACAATTACAAATGGCCTGCGGCCAAAACCAAAACTCCCTCCCACACACCCACATAAAAATTAAGAAAAAGAAAGAGAAAAATAGACTTTAACCGAAAGTATACATAACCCATGCATGGACAAATTGTGAAATAAGTTTTTACATCAAATTAAATCTGAACCTATAGCCGAGAATCTGAAGTTGTGGAAGACAGATATTTCAAACTTTTTTAAAAGCAGACAGTGCAGACATTAAGGTCTTATTTCGACGATAAAGGTGAGCATTAAAAGTGTCCAGCATTTAAAGAAAAAATCTATTCTGAAGTTGTGGAAGACAGATATTGCAAACTTATTAAAAGCAGACGGTGCAGACATTAAGGTGTCTTACGCCGCATTAAGTAATAACGCCGCATTATGTAATAAGGTAATACATTTTCACTTTATTTTGTAATCACGTCGCATTTTGTAATAATCTGACACATTTTGTAATAAAACTCTTGAACGCAATATGTAATAAATTTTCCCGCATTATGTAATAATATTGCGTCGATTATTACGAAATGCGGGTGTTGCACTTTTTTTCTCTAGGAAATGTAAGAATTTAGTGCATTATGTAATAAACCACCAAAACTGATGTCTTAACTAGAAGAAAAACAACTTGCCTTCAGAATTACATTGACTATCAGCATTCCAGCATGAATCGAAAACATAAATTGATTTTAAAAAGTAGCAAGCTCATTCATTGGTCTGAATTCATAGAGATTGTGTTTGAGAGTTCACAGAGACAAAAATTGCTCTAAATAAGTTTTAATGGTAGGAATATCTACAGTGCAATGAAATGTTGGAAGACATGCAAATACGCAGTCTGTAATATATTATGCAAATAAACATGAAGGCAGACAAAACACAAAAACATTTTGGTTTGTAACAAACTCTTGTCTTTATTTGTAGTTACATAATATGTTAAACAACCTATATGTATGTTTATGGAAAAAATAGTCTACAGAAAAGCATTGACAACCTTTTCTGTAACCTACAAAGAAAACTTTTTATTCGTCTGGTTGACCAGCTTAATCACGGCCAGCGTTCTCTCTCTCTATCTCTATCTTTCTCTCTCTCTCACCAGAAAATTAAATGTTCCTGTAACTGTTTTGTAGAATAAATTGTGAGCCAGGCATAGATTTGGAAGCTGAGTTCATAAAAGCTAGGACTCATTAGTGCTACCCACACATATTTAGGTCTTTAACAATGTCCAGATCCTTTTGCTAATTTTTCATGAATTCTTTCTGACGCCCTCATTTAATGTTTCACTTTCCTTTAGAAATGCTGCATCTTCGGTAATTCCAGACCATTTGCACTTGTGAA
>RPOG01007023.1:0-20424 GCA_008086565.1 Thalassoma bifasciatum
GTCCAATTTGGAGATAATCGGAAAAAAACTGTAGGACAAGTTCGAAAAAGTTCGCACCGTGCTAGCGCAAAAATTCCAACTTTGACGTAAAATTTCGGAACTTTAAATTATTGTTTTGCCTTAACATTTTACATTTTTATGAAGGTCTTGGAGTGATAAACGTGCCCAAAAAATTTCATACAAATCGGAGAATGTAAATGTTTCTTTTTTTTTGGCGCCCTCTGGTCCGGTGCGGGGTCTTCAATAATTTTGAGAAAATTATTGAAAATTAGCAGTGACACACATCATATGTGTACTCTTTAAAATTCGACTAGGCTGTTTTTGGGATCCTGTTCAAGCAAGTTTATGCATGGGATTTTTAGCAGTTTAAGTCTAAAACCCCTGTTTAAAGGCTTGAACCTGTGCGAAATTCAGAGTTTGCCCAAAAAAATTTCAGAATTGTACGTGAAAGTAGGCGGCGGGGCTATCGTTTTAAGCTAATGCTAAATGCTTCGTTGTACAATCGTAAAAAACTCACCGTTTTAGTATTTAAAAAGCGTGAACAGTCCCCCCCATCCTGTACCTCGGCTCGAGAAATAGAGTTCGCTTTCCCCGCTTTTAACCCAAATTTCCGCGCCTTTGTTTGTTATTATTAGGATTGCGTTTCAAGAGGGCCTTCGCCCGCCTGTCGGTCGCTCGGGCCCTAATAATAATAATAATAATAATACTGACACATTTTATTTTTTAAGGGTTTTTCTAGAGACTCAAAGACGCTTCACAGAGGATAAAAACATCAAGTTAAACAGTACAATAATAATATCAAATATATAACAAAAAAAAGACAAAACAAGACCATGGAATATATTCAAGAGCAGTTAGACATTAAAAGCAGTTTTAAAAAGATGTGTTTTGAGGAGGGTTTTGAATGTGGATGGGTTTGGACAGGCTCAGATGTGTAATGGTAAGGTGTTCCAGAGGGTGGGGGTGGAGACAGACAAAGCTCTGTCGTCCCAGGTTCGGTGCTTGGTGTCATATGGTAGGGAATTGAGGATGGTTGGAGGTCACAGAGGGGGTGTAATGGTGGAGCAGGCTGGACAGATAGTAGGGGGCCTGGTTGTGGAGGGCTTTGTGGGTGAGGAGGAGGATTTTAAACTGGATTTGTTGTTTGATGGGGAGCCAGAGGAGGTTTTGGAGGACAGGGGTGATGTGGTATCGGGAGCTGATGTGAGTGAGCAGAGTTTATCTTTAGCATCTTTTCCTATTCATGCACCTGAATGAAGTCAAGCTTTTGCATCAGCTGCAGCGGGATTAGAAGATAACAGCAAATACCACGAAGAGTGTTTAATGCAGAGAAACAGATAAGATCGCTGCAAAGCTTCTTAAACAGAAAAACACTCAGACTTCACGCTCCCTCCTTTCTGCTCACTGTGAGGAGGTCAACATTCAGCACCATCACAAACACCTTCACGTCTAATTACCCTGTAGGTGAAAGCAAACAGCTCCTGTGAGTAAATCTATTTATTTAACCTGCTCAGAGTTGAATCTTATTTGCAGTGATTAGAAAGTTAACCCTAATGTGTCTTAAAGAGGCATCCCAGATCACTTTATTTCCATGTGCACACTCATAGAGCAAAGAAAACCCAGGGCATTCCAAACAGCCCCTAAATCTCAGACTAAACTAAATCAAACCTTCTTTTTCTTGTTTCCTCTGGATACAAAGCTCTGACTGGCTCTGGGAGCACATGCTTTGCATTAAAGCCAATCACAGGAGCTCTCCCCTCTCATCAGAGCCACATAAACAGCTGCAGTCAGTAACCTGTAATGTTCTGTGTGGGCTGGCGCTACACAGGGATGAAATGTAAATGCAGTCTTGGGGGTTTTTAGAGGGAGATGTCTTTTCCTCGTGTGCAGCGTGGTGGGTGTTGTTTTTCCACGAGGCCCCGGCTGTAACCCAGGTGACAGTGTTTGCTTTGGCATGCGGTGTGGAAATCAGTTTAGATTAAGAAAGGCTCCAAATGGACAGGAAAGGGACAAGGAAAACAAACGGGAACGTGAAGAAGAAAAAGGAAAATAGCGCTGGAAAGTAACTCCATTACATCTCTGGGTAAACACCACATGCTGAGAGAGAAAAGTCATTTTAGGCGCCTATGAGGTCATACTTTGCTGTAAAATCCAAGAACACTGCCATGTCAACCTCTGTGACCTGATGGAAATTGTCATCAGGTTTCTTCACGTGCTGCTGTGTGTAATGAAGCTCCTGTTAAATTTCATCTCATACACCTCACACAAACACACGGAGGCAGGGTCAGGATGGAAATAAGACATAAATAATGCATTAATGAAGGGACTGTACGACCTCATTAGTGAACAGAATCCTGCTGTGACCGCAAACTCTGACATGATCACTCACATTTAAAACAGCATCAGGAGGAGAAGACATGAGGGGGTTCTGGTTGTTATTAAATCAGTCCAGCTTACTGCAGGGATTTGAGGGGCAAGAGAGCGCTCAGACCCTGGTGAAAACAGCATTTCATAAAAGACCTAAAGGTGTTTGGGCTGCAAAAAGATTTTTAATCAACATGTCTTTTTGAGTATGTCTAAAAATTGATATTCTCCTTTTAAGACACAGCAGAAAACCAAAAGTTGAGTGGACAGTTAGCCCCCTCCCCCTCCATGAACTGTCTCTGCCTGACCTGTGCCCACTTCCATCACTTCTCAGGAATCTGTTCCTTTGACTCTGAAGCCTGGTTTATGCTTTCTGCGTGCTCCGCTCCGCCCAGCGTAGAGAAATGACGTAATTTTCACACCCACGCCCCCTCAAGCAGTCCCCGTCACGCGGAAGATTTGCGCATCACGCACCTCCGAAAATTTCTAACTCCTGTGCAGAGACGCACATGGCAGGCATTTATAAGATTCATCACACAGAGATCACCTTGTTAACTGTGTGATGACTGTTCCTTGTGGTCACACTCTACAGAGAGGAGGAAAAGGCAAAAAAAAAAAATAATCGCTGTTTTCCAAACCGCCTACTACACTAGCGATGCCTACTACTTCCGCTGAAATTCAGTATTTAGTAGGCAGTATGCGAAAACTTGCGAGATCTGTAGTAAACTACAAGTTCCCGGATGACCTACTGATCGGAGAAAATTTCTCAGTCTGTAACGGACCAGTCTACCTGGCGTACTGTTTCCCACAATGCACGGCGCTAATGCCGTTTGTGAATTTGGGGGCGCTCAGGTTGAGGTGAATTACTGACACCTACTGGAATAAATCAGCTCAACTACAACACGACAACAAAAATGTGAAACGGTCCCAGAGATAAAAGTGAAGTGACAGGAAAGAAACAGCGGTAAATCTGCTCACTTCATCATGAAAGAGCTGTTTACTTTTACTAAATTCATAAAAGCCCCTAAATCATTCATCACTTTTTTTTTTTCCAACTAACAGCCTACGTGGGTAATGTGGACGCAGTTTTTACACCAGCTGTAAAAATTAAAAGTCAGTTGGTTTCAGATTTATTTTCAATACACGATAACTTTTGGTGCAAGATAAAAAAAATCCAATATGGCGATTTTGCTGTATTTTATACCTTTACAAATCGGGATTTTTATCTCTCCCTGAATTTGTTGTTTTTCTAAATGAATTAAAAATGTTCCTTGAACCACTAAAATAATGAAAAAAAACCATAACAATTCTCAAAAAAAATTACAACTTCCTTCACATGCTTAATTTCATTTATTTATTTTCCTTTGTATTGACATCTAATTTAACTTATCTACCTTTATTGCTCCTGTAACTTCTCCACTGATTGATGTGGTGAATTAATGACTGAAATGCCAAATGTACTCATGGTTTACTTATGATGAAATTAAACATCAGAAAAAAATCCATCAGCTCCACTTCCTGAAATCCAGAGTAGTATACTACTTCACAGGTCCAACAAAACAGTCATACTACATACTACTTCCACATGTAGTATGTAGCATGTAGTAGGCGGTTTGGAAAACAGTCAATGTTTTAAACTGTGTGAACAAAGGCAGACTTCTTCTACTCCACTTAAATGCTTTGATAGACGTGTTATAGCGATTTATCACCCCCTGCAGTTTGGGAATGGAAGCAAACAGACAGTGTGCAACAGACAGAAAAAAGTATGAAAGCCTCACACGTTCTCTCATGCGGAGATTGGGCGTGTTTTTTCTGTGCGTCACATCCACACAGAAAGCATAACTCAGCCTTCAGTTTCACTGTTGTCTTCAGTTGCCCAAATTTGTCTTCCTACAGCTTTATAATCCAAAAACAAGCAGATTTGACTGATTACATGACAACAAACAGGCTGTAAGGATGCTGAGGTAGCCACACCATGATGCTCCTTCATGAAAAGTCTGAATCCAGGATTTGTCAGGTCTGTTTGGGTGTACAGAAGGAAACTGTGAACTAATTGTTTTCTGAATGGAGTCTGGTTTGGTCTCTTTAAATACCATACACAGATACCAGAGAAACCTTGAAAGTGTCAGCTTTTACTCACAGCTTCACATTCATTTCTTGCTCGGTTAATAAAAATGTTGATTTTGCAGAATTGCATCTTTGCAGAGAGCTTTTTTGTAACCATGCTGCACAGAAATGCTCCTTTGCTTATTGGTTGGTTTATTTGTCATCCATCCATCTTCCGTCACATATCCAAGTCAGAGTGCCGTCAGCGATGACCAGTGGCACCTGTCTCTGACCTCTTCCACCAGCTCCCCTGGAGGGATACCAAAGTATTCCCAGGCTTGAGGGATATAACCGCTACAACGTGTCCTGGGTCTACTCCAGGGTCTCCTCTCAGATGGGTATGCCCAAAGCTCCCCAGAGAGGTGTCCAGGAGGCTTCCTTGCCAGATGCCTGAACCACCTCATCTGGCTCCTCTGGATACAGAGGAGCAGCTCTACACAGGGCCTCTCTCTGATGTCCAAGCTCTGAACCCTGTCTCTAAGGCTGAGCCCAGACATCCTGTGGAGAAAGCTCATTTTGAGCGCTTTGATCCGGAATCTTGTTGTTCAGTCACAACCCACAGTTCATGACCACAGGTGAGGGTTGGAACACTGAGCGGTAAATTAAGAGCTTTGCCTTATGGCTCTACTCCCTCCTCACCACAACAGACTGGTATATCATTTGGAGGACTATCCACGCTGCTGCCTGTCAATCCCTCATTCTGTCCTCACCCCACTCGTTAACACGACCCCAAGATTACTTTAAACTACTTGATAATGAAAATGAAAGTCAGCTTCATCCAGGTATGCACTTTGGACAGTTTTATAACTGAATGAGGTTAAAGATCGTGCAGAACAAGATAATGGGGTTTATAAAATAGTGTGGTTGTGGTTGTGATTGATTCAGTGGCAGAAATTAGTGACTTATTGGAAATGAACTCTAAACTTGAGAGTTAGAAACACTTTCAAACATCAGTGTCTGAATCCTGTATGACAGTCAATGCAAAGACAAGTGTTGAGAGCAAGGACTAAAGAATAAAGAGCATCATCAAAATAAAATGAGAGGTGCATCTCTATATATTTTCATAATGTTTCTAGAAAGAGCAAATACATTTTAGGAAGTAGCAAAACATCTCATATCTTTGTGTGATAAATATGCCTGAGTTAGGATGGGAGAAAAAGTCGATACACAAAAGCTTTTTTTTTTTTAATGATTTTATTTATCAATTTTGTTTTGCCCAAAAATAGATTTTTAATTCCAAATGTAAATGCTTCATTCTACCCTTGAAAGCAGGCTTTTGAAAAGAGAGTATAGACACCTGGCTGGAATATACAGGGTTTTCATAAAGTCTCTTTACAAATCAAGGAAATGTTTTACAAAAGCAGATGAACAGACAAATGTGAAAATCGTAACAAAACAAGGAGGAGGTGTTGAAGTTTTTTTTTAATTTATTTTAATAGCAGAACTAATTTCAACTAGGAGAACGCTGAAAGGCTTGTCCCACACATCCAATGTTTCCCCCAGATTTTCTTGGTGGTCTGCTCCTCTCTTTATCCAACTCTGTCTCTGTATGTTTATTGGACGATGTACAAATTGGACATAACAATGGATCTCTTTCCTAAATCTGTAGTTTCAGATTTTGTTTCGGCAAACTATGGCACACATTGATTCTTTTCTTGAGGAGGGGCCATTTTTAAGGGGTTCATTCAACAGAACCTGTATCATCAACAGGATACCTGAAACACAAGACTGCAACGTGTTTAAAAACTTTGATAAATACTGGGTACAGAGAACATATCTGATTTGGAAATCATGTCAACTGCCTTGGTTATATTTTTTAAAAGGTAATGAGGCTTAATGAATGTCCTTTATTGGTGCTGAACAAATCTTAAAAACTGACTCACGTGTAGGGTTGTCATGGTATGAAAATTGAAGCTCACTGTTATTGTGACCAAAATTACCACTGTTTTCAGTATTATTGCGGTATTTCAAAAAAAATGAGTTCAATAGGTCCAGGAAGCATTGATAGATCTAAACAAACTAAAATAGTTTAAAGCAATGTAACAGTGCTGATTGTATTTGAAAAAT
Source organism: Thalassoma bifasciatum (assembly GCA_008086565.1). Classification (NCBI taxonomy): domain Eukaryota; kingdom Metazoa; phylum Chordata; class Actinopteri; order Labriformes; family Labridae; genus Thalassoma; species Thalassoma bifasciatum. Next base: position 6,538 of record RPOG01007023.1, read on the forward strand.
ATAGGCAAAACCTTATCAAAAGTGCAATTATTGACATCAAAGTAACAAGGGTTCAGTATGTCAACAGCTGATTTGTCAGGAACAATTACAGGAGTTGAAATTATACAAATCCAAAAATTCAAACTTCCTCTGCAATTTTAAAAGCAGCTGCATAAATGGACTGTTTTGTGTTTGTTTGCTCAAGTGTCTGCTCAAGTTGGGAGCAGGAACATGGCGTTTTATTTTGAAATGATCGGATGCTTTGTTTGTTTCGTGTCTTTTCCTGGTTGCTGGATCTGCTCTGCAGAACGCGTTTCTGCGGTACAGTCGGGCCAAAACAGACTGGCAGTAAAACAGTTGCAGGATGCTGTCAGTGTCTCCTGGAGCAGACGCTCTGTGGCACAAGTTGTGTGAACGCTCTGATTGAAGAGTGAAGGCTAAAGGCTGGGTTATGCTTTCTGCACGGACGAGACATGCGGAAAAAAGATGCCTCAGATCCGCATTAGAGAACGCGTACTGCTTTTAGCGCAGTTTTTGACATGACAGCGGTTATTGTAAATGTCAGCATTTTTACCAGGGATTACCGTAACACTGGTAACTGTTACATCCCTACTCACGTGGTGGAATTTTCTGGGAAAATTACTCCTGATACAGTCTGTAGACGTCCTCATTGAACTTTTTCCCTGGTGTTCAAAAAAAGTGAACTGAAAATTGCTAAAATCTGCAACATTGCAATTTAAGCTGAACCCAAAAAAACCTAAAAAGATTGAATGGGGTGAAAAAAGTATCACCCCAGTCCTGTGTCTGAGTGCATGATTCTTTCACTGATTATGGAAAACTCAGACTTTTAGTAAGAATGGTACAGGTTCAGCCTCCTCAGATGAAAACCTTTGAGACTATAAACTCGGACACACACTTTCTCCGGGATCTCTCTCCTCTGCGGGCGAGCAAATTAAGACACCGCAGACAGAGACTTGGGTTTCCTAAAAGGGAACATTTCCAGACGATCCCAAAAGAGGGCTGTCACAAGTAATGTGCTCCAGAAGCCCCAGATCTGGAACAAACTTTACAGAACACCAAACTCCAGCTGGAGTTGATAGACGAGTCCACAGAGGAGATATGTGAGAGGATGGAGGAGCAGACAAAGATCTTCAAATCAGATGCTCTCAGTGATAGAAGATTCATGCAGATCTGATTATTTGCAAAACCCTACGATTTTACACTGCCTGGTGAAACACTGCCTGGTCACCACCAAAAAAAAGGTCATACACTCTAATATTTCGTTGGAACGCCTTTAGCTTTGATTACGGCACGCATTCGCTGTGGCATTGTTTCCATAAGCTTCTGTAATGTCACAAGATTCATTTCCATCCAGTGTGTCATTAATTTTTCACCAAGATCTTGAATTGATGATGGGAGAGTCTGACCGCTGCACATAGTCTTCTCCAGAACAAAGATTCTCAATGGGGTTAAGGTCTGGACTCTGTGGAGGCCAATCCATGTGTGACACAAGATGTCTCATGCTCCCTGAACCACTCTTTCACTATTTGAGCCTTATGAATCCTGACATTGTCATCTTGGAATATGCCCGTGCCATCAGGGAAGAAAACATCCATTGATGGAATAACCTGGTCATTCAGTATATTCAGGTAGTCAGCTGACCTCATTCTTTGAGCACATACTGTTGCTGAACCTGAGCAACTGCAGCAACCCCAGATCATAACACTGCCCCCACAGGCTTGTACAGTAAGCACTAGGCATGATGGGAGCATCACTTCACCTGCCTCTCTTCTTACCCTGATGCGCCCATCACTCTAGAACAAGGTAAATCTGGACTCATCAGGCCACATGACCTTCTTCCATTGCTCCAGAGTCCAATCTTTATGCTCCCTAGCAAACTGAAGCCTTTTTTCCGTTAACCTCACTGATTAGTGGTTTTCTTAAAGCTACACAGCTGTTCAGTCCCAATCCCTTGAGTTCCCTTCACGTTGTGCGTGTGGAAATGCTCTTACTTTCACTATTAAACATAGCCCTGAGCTCTACTGTTGTTTTTCTTCGATTTGATCTCACCACACGTTTAAGTGATCGCCGATCACCATCATTCAGGATTTTTTTTCGGCCACATTTCTTCCTGGAAGACGATGGGTCCCCACTATCCTTCCAGTTTTTAATAATGCGTTGGACAGTTCTTAACCCAATTTTAGTAGTTTCTGCATCAATCTCCTTAGATGTTTTCTCTGCTTGATGCCAATGATTTGACCCTTCTCAAACAGACTAACATCTTTTCCACCACCACGGGATGTGTCTTTCCACATGGTTGTTTAGGAAACGAGAAGCAACTCATTGCACCAGTTGGGGTTAAATAACTTGTTGCCAGCTGAAAGATAATCGCTCATGCAATAATTAACCAATAGGACGCTCGTACTTATTTGCTTGGTTAAATCCAGGTGGCGACTTTTTTTTGACCAGGCAGTGTAGTTAGCTCTAAAAGCTCAGACAGGCAGCAGCAGAGAGCAGCAGTGGAGAAAGAGAGAACTCCAGCAGCTAAAGGGACGTACGTTTCACCCTTTTTGCTCTTGTACAGACTCCAAGCTGTAACAGAAACGGGCAGAAATGTTTTGAGTTTTATAAGAAATCTGACAGCTCATCTCATCTGAGTGTGTTTGCAGCAACAGAGTGGCTCCAGCAGAGCTTGTTCTTCCAATGGAGCCTCAAATGAAGCTCTAACTCTGCCCATAGAGTACTGACAGGGCCAGCATGGGCTGTTTTTGTTTCTCCCTTCATCTTGATGAGGATGGATAAATATTTTAGTGGTGGAGTGTGAGAGCTCTCTGCTATATCATCTATGTGTAATTGTGCGTGCTGGAACCATCCTTTCAGCGGCTTTTCTCCTCCACACCCCTGCAGAGAGGTTTAAGATCATGAAACATAAACCCACACACAGCAAGGGCAGAGCCCCCAGAGACAGCAGCATGTGTGTGAGTGTGTATTCATGTGAGTGTGTGTGTGTGCGTGTATGTGTGTGTGTGATTGTGTGTGTGTGTATCCCCCAGAGGCCTGGACCTCATTCAGTCATAAGCAGCTCCACATTGTTGCAGCATTATGACTGAAAAGACATTCTCTAATTGGATGCTGTGCAGTTGACTCCCAATTAAAATGGATTTATTAGGCTGCAGCTAAACAGAGCTCGTTAGAGGAGGAAGGAACGGCCAGTGAGTGTATGTGTTTGTGTAGCCCAAGCATCTCTGTCAAACACACACATCTCACACACTGAAGACCTGAAAGCAGCATAGCTGCATTGCGATGCTGTTTTCCAGAAGCAGAGCGTCCTGCGTGTTAGAAAACACTCTCTGCCTGTAAACAAAGCAGCGTTAACCCTCTGACCCACAGCTCAGGGTCTGCTGGGGCCCTAAGGGGGCACTAAGAAGCCAGATTAATGGGTTAGTGAGGTATGTCCAGAGTTTTCTGTGTCACCAAACAGTCTCTCTTTCAAACTGGGCAGATGGCTCTGGTATTTCATACTGCAGATCTCCAACCTGGAGTCAGTCTGCAGGTAGAAACCTGCAGAAGCACAGGGTGATTTACTGTGTGACTGTTTTTAATAAATTTACTCTACTCTCCTTGACCACATGATTGTTCTGTTTTTGTTAGAAACAATGTTTCTGTGGGGGAGTTGGACATCTTCATACAGGTTGGAGTTTTGAATTCTTTATCAGTCTGAAAACAGGTGAAAAGTGCAAATGAAAGATTTCTAATGGGATATAAATCTTTTTCTACCAGGCCACCTTCTATCATTCCTGAATTTGCATGAAGACTTGGGGCTGCAGAGAAAAATTAGTGAATAAATCTTCCAACAAATGAAAATTGCTTTTTCCTCTCCACTCTTCTCCTTGTTGTTTCCAACCAAAGAGTGCATGAAAAACCAAGTAAAAGAGTGACAGACCTTAGTAGAAAATTCAGCTTATCACTTTAACTTTATAAAAGCTATAACTTCAGCATAGGGCTGCACAGTAGATGCAAATTACACTCCCTGTGTCCTGCATTCACCCTATGCATGACAATGTATTTGGCCAATCAAGGGGGGGGGTGTCCCCACTTCTTCTCCCTGTCTGCCCCTGTAGCTTCTGTGGATAGATGCAGATTTCACCAGGAGAGCTCATTCATTCCACAGGAAAACTCTGCACTATGTGTTGAGCTGTAATACATCAACAGAATTTAAATCCCAGTATTACTTCTACTTGAAAAGATAATGATTCCAGTGATGCCGGTCAGACAAAAGCAATTCTTTGAGGTGGCAGTGAAAAGACAAGCACTAAGGAAAAACAATACTGCAATTTTTTTTGTGTGGTTTTTTTGTGTGAATTATTTCTGTGAAATCGATTTTTCAACAAAACCCTGCCATTTGAATGAAAAATAATGCTCATCTTTTTCCTCAGTATCTGTTTCAGCTGCTCACCATCTAGGGTCTATGTCAGCAGCAAATACTTTACCAATGTATACTTCAGTATTTAGGTTTTTTTTCGCAAATCACATTGTCATTGCAGTATTCAACACAATATCACGTATATTGCATGTTTTCCTAACATCGTGCAGCCTTACTTCAGAAATAGAACTTTTGAAGGACTCTGAAGAGCAAAAGGGATCCTCAGCAAATTTTTGCAGCAGCTCAGTTTACAACATCCCCGAACTGCTACATCTGCCTTTTAAACTTCACCATCTTCACCAGATTAGCGAGTCATTTAGACAAGGCATTCAAATTTCTATAACCATATATGGACTCATTTGAGTGGTCCTTTTGCACGGGCGCAAGAAACACACCATAATTTCCAGACTATTAGGTGCCCTTGAATAGAAGCTGCACCCACTCAATTTAAAAAGAAGAATATTTGTATGCAGTAGTAGTGGGGGATATGGCAAAAAACATCATATCAAGATTTAAAAATAATAATAATAACTATCACGGATTTATCACAATTCTTTTTTCATTGATTTTTCTAGACTAATTTGCACGCTTGACCAACTTTTGTAGTGCAACAATTTAGGACAAAAATTATGCAACTGCAATGTCTATAACTTGCATAAATAATACAGCAAAATTTTGTTCACGCATCTTAGAGCTTTTATCTCCTTTTGAAAAGGAGATACATTATTATGACAAACACATTACTTTTATTTAGACAACAAGTTGGGAATTGTGTCCTTTGATAGGAAAGGGAGAGGATTCATGTGCTGTTTGCTGCTTCTCCAGTTCGCTAGTTTGATGATATTTATTAAGTCCTCGTGATTTTTTTTTTCTAGTGAGATCTTTGTCTGCTAGTAAAATACTCAGTCGTACCCTGGATACTCAGATGAAAAGTGCATTATGAATGAAAGGTATTATTATTATTTTTATTTCTGCCTCGTGATTCCAAGTTTGCACGACCTGTGTGTCAGGATTAAAATTGCAGGTGCGTTATTTTCTGCAGCCTATGAATCCATCAGTCACAGACTACATGAAATACACAGCAAAGAAAGAGAGACAGATTTTTTTTTAAAATCAAGTATAAGTTCAAAGAAAAGTAGCAAAGAGACACAACTTACATGGCAATGATCCTGTAATCTTTCCTCTCCAAAAACCTAAATAATGAGCATATTTCCAGCTGTTAACTTAAACATGCATCGCTCCATCTTTCAAGCTAGCTTGGGTTGCCAGTTATGTATAACAACAATGGTAAAAACAAGCCCGTAGGCCAAGAAAACTCCCTGCAGCTGAGCCTAAAGATGCTGGATTCTGCCAGAAAACTGCAAAACTGGCAACCATGACTCAAGCTTCCTCGCTGCTCAGCAGACAAACATGGCAACATTAATCTGTGGATTTTTGTATTTTAAACTATTGATATGATGTGATGAGTAACAAGTCACTGCGGGATTATTACTACATTTCATGAGTAATTCGTTATACTAATCATTACAGCTAAAAGTAATATTACAGTTGGTTAGTCTGGTGCGTCTAAGCGTCTCTGCACTGGTATAGACAATTAAATAATCTTCCTGCTTAATGAGACCTTCCCCACATTACAGTCCTTTATGATCTAATATCGTCATATCGCATACCACTTCTATATAGTTGTGCTCAAAAGTTTACATACCCCAGCAGAATTTATGAAATCTTGGCCAGTTTTCAGAGAATATGAATGATAAAAACTTGGTTGGTCATGGTTAGTGCTTAAGTGAAGACACTAACTAAAAACCTTTTAACTCTTTTTAAATCATAATGACCACAAAAACTTCCAAAATGACCCTGATTTTGTCCTGATAACATTAACACAAGTTCACACAAATGTGTTTGAATGTCTACTACAGATACCACAACTACCAGGGAAGTTGTTGTGGATGAAAAGAAAAACCCACAAATAACTTCAGGTGAAATACAGGACTCTCTGAAAACATTTTTTAAGATGCACCACAAGGAGGCACTTGGGGGAAAAAAAAGGGCGTTATGGTCGACTCACTAGAAGAAAGTAATTTCTACACAAATGCCACAACGTATCCCGCCTCCAATACACCAAACAGCACAGAGACAAGCCTCAAAACTTCTGGAACAAAGTCATTTGGAGTGATGAGACCAAAATTGAACTTTTTGGTCACAACCATAAACATTGTTCCATTTGGAGAGGAGTCAACAAGGCCTATGATGAAAGGTCCACCATTCCTACTGTGAAACACGGAGGTGGATCACTGATGTTTTGGGGATGTGTGAGCTACAAAGGCTCAGGAAACTTGGTCCAAACTGATGAATGAAGGATGAATGCAGCATGTTATCAGAAAATACTGGAGGAAAATTTACACTCATCAGCCCAGAAGCTGCACATGAGACGTACTTGGACGTTCACACATGACAATGATCCAAAACACAAGGCCAAGTGGACCTGCCATTGGCTACAGCAGAATAAAGTGAAGGTTCTGGAGTGGCCATCTCAGTTTCCTGACCTCAATATCATTGAGCCACTCTGGGGAGATCTCAAACCTGCAGTTCATGCAAGACAGAGCAAGAATTTACAGGAACTGGAGGCTTTTTGCCAAGAAGAATGGTCAGTTTTACCATCTGAGAAAATAAAGACCCTCATCCACAACGAGCACAAAAGACTTCAAGCTGTCACTGATGTTAAAGGGAGTAATGCATGGTATTAGGAGCTGGGGTATGTAAACTTTTGATCAGGGTCAATTTGGTACTTTCTGTTGCCATAATGATTTAAAAAGAGTAAACACAGGTCAGGGCTGCAAGATTAATCGTTTAAAGATCTCAATCTCAGTTCACACATGCATGTGATCTCATTTCAAAACACGGATGATTCTTAAGCATTTTATTAAGCATTGAGCAAAAACAACTCAGAGGAGAACACTGGAGTTGGCTGGCATACGATGCAGATAATCATCTACAATGTGACTTGTCAACAATCTCTCTTTAGCTGTTAAACCTCAACAGCTTCAAATTAAATGATTAACCCACAATTCTAAAATAGTGTCAACAATTTTTTCAAACATTTTTTGTGTTTTCAGGACAAAACGTGTGCCGGAACAAGGGGAGAGAAAAACTTTTTTTTTTTTTTTTCATTTTTTAAATTGTCCGGAACTAAAAACTAAAATTGGTTGATGAAATCAATTTATCACCCAGGCCTGGGGAAAGGGCTAAGAAGGGGTGAGACTTTCAAAAGAAAACTATACATGTATCCTATTTGCCTTTTCTTTTTTTGTTACCCAGCTCCACACAGATTCTCTACGGTCTCTACTGTGCAGAAGATTACCATTTTCAAAACTAACATTTTCATTCATTCATTAAAGATAAAACTGCTGGGTTTACTATGTTGTACTGTCCTGTAATATTGGCTTTTTTTTGCTTCTCTAACAAACCTTGGACTCCCTATAAAATCCTTGGGAACACTAAAACTGAAGGACAGGAAGTGACCTCATATCATTCTAAACTTCAAGATGGAAACGAAGACATTCCTGTTTAACAAATGCATAAACCCTCTGATAAAACGTGTGATTAACTGAGCAGCACCCTGCAAAAGCTAAACCTTCCTCTCCTCCTGCAGGAGAGCAGAAAATGAATGAGACAGGCTGATGAACTCGTCTCATTATTTGCATAATTTCAAGCAGCAGAACGCAGCAGAGGAGCTCCAAAGCTGCAGGTAGTTCACTCCCTGTGGATTACAGGCTGACGTCAGCTCACTCCATGAGCTGAATTGGATGGATGCACACATGGAAACACTAATGGACACACAAACACACACACACACACACACACACACACACACACACACACACACTCATCTTTGGGCGGTGAAACATAACGACATCAGTCTTTGTGCAGCCCCCCTGAGCATCGTCCCAGACCGTGAGGTATGCAGAGGGTAATTCATTTCATTCAGAGAGCAGCTCTGCAGAGATGTATGTAGTAGGAGGATGCTCATTGTTAAATCCACAGTGAGTCCAAACACTGAGGACAGGGAGGCCATTGATCCGTTCAGCTGAGTCATATTAACTCTCATTTCTGGCTCCATTAACGGACGATGACAGATTCCACGCTTCACTGCAGAATCTCTCCATGGCCTGGAACTCCGGCATTACTGTTAACATGCACTCTCTATTTGAGGCTATTACTCAAACTGCAGTGTACATCAGGAAATATTCATCTTGAGTTTTGCAATTTAATATTTTGTGCAAGCATTGAACTTTTCTAGGATGACTTCCTGAGTGTTTTCGGTCTCATCACAGTTATTTTGACTGAACTGTTGGAGTGAAAGTGAGCAGCAGAAATAAGCAGACTGTGAATGAGTTTATAAAATGTTAGACCTGTTTTTATCCCTGGCTCTGTATATTTTGGAGTACAGGAGACCTCTGGGGATACCTGAGCTCCCTGGAGGGTCATATTCTGACTCAGCTTGTAAACTTTACACCCTCACATACTGCTGCTTTTCTTTCTTCTGCAGAGAAATCACTCAAAGAAATGCAAATCTGTCCACTTTTTTGGCTGAAGTGCATGTTAAAAGTCAGTGTTGTTTCTTCCTCTCAAAATATCAGGACTTGAACCTAAACTCGTGATGCAGCAGTTTGCTCTGATGCAGTGAAATTAGCATCGGCTGTTGTCACCATGTATCATCTGCAGCAGCGTTTAGAGCTGCGAGGAGTGGAAAACAAAAGGCAAAATGCATCTTTCTCGCAGTATCTTTTGTGCAGAGAGCTGTGTAACGTCCCCACTGTGAGAAACACACACGCACAACTTTTTTATACTGAGGATGAACCAGAAAAGAGGGAGGCCCGAGGGCGCAGGATGTCTCTTAATGTGTGAGTCAAACTAATGGACTGCTTCCTTCCACTGCGCCCCTGACCTCTCCTGCTCCCTCGCTCATCTCAGACCCAAACCACCCTCCCTCTCATCCTCCCCCATCCTCCATCACAGATATTTACTCTCCTCTTCCTGGTCCAAGAGTCTCTATTTACTTCCCCTCCTCAAGTCACAGAGGAACAGCAGAGGGATCACGCAGCAGCAGGATGGGCCTATAGGAAAATAGGCTCCATCTAGATCCTGTATGGTCACATAAGGCAAAAATATCAACATAATTACAGGGTGGATCCATTTTTCAAACACCTCTGTAAAAATAGCTGAAGCAGGCAGAGAGCAGAGTGCTTTCCAGGGATTATAACAGGCCTGACTCTGGGTCTAACCCTGCAGGACACCAGTGCCAGTGTAGCATCAAAGAATTGGGGATTTTCACCCCTGACATCCCACCTAATTCTGCTCTTTCTACCATACTATATTTTGAAGCTTATAATGGAAGAACCATAAAGTCAAAATACATGACACCTCATTTGAAAGAATAAAGCCTTTAGTTTTAGAAAACACCATGTTTTAATGTGTGACTAAAGTCCACATCAGGATAAATGCAGCTGAAACACTTTTTTTCTCTTTGCTTTTTTTAAGCGTATTTGAAAACCATTTACTTCAAGATGCTGTAAGACATTCACCACATCACTTCTGCTCTTAGTCATCCACATACAGGTAAAATTTGGGCTTTCTAGGTAAAACCCTGTGGGAGTTATTTAGTTTAGTCTCAGGTGACCAAACACCAGGCTGAGTTGTACTCACTGTCCACGCTCTCGTCCGAAGACTCTGTGCAATAAAAACCAGCTTTGTCAGTGCTTTGAGTCAGCTTTGCTCTGTTCATGGACAATTTCTCTAAATCTCATTAAATAGTTGTTCCCAGTCACAGACTGTACCTCTCTTGTGGTGCATGTGAATATGAAAGAAGATGAACGGCAATAAATAGGTCTTGCAATGATGTAAATAGCCATAGCTGGCTTTGTGTGAAAGGTAAGGTGATTGGTTAACTGTTAGTGACTGACAGCCCTGCTAACAAAAAATGACCCTCTAATCGAGCTATTACACTATGCGCTAGTGCTGCCAGTCAGGCAGGGAGTGCGTGTTGTCTATCACAAGCCGTCCTGGAATGAAATCTCCACAGACAACAAGAGGGTTGCATTTTTCTCATAGGTAGGACCCTAGAGAAATCGAACACACGATTCATGTTTTGTCGGTCAAGAAATCTGTAAAACAAACTTAGTGACTGAAATGTGGAGTTTACACGTTTTGAGTCTAATGCGGTATTGCATCCTGATGTTTGACCAAGGTGCTGTTTAATGTTGTACTAATAGTGAATGGATCCCTGAGAACCCAGTAGGGCTTAAGAGGTTAAAACACTGCAGTGTTGACATTTGCTTGGGTTTCCCTCCCGATAATCCAGCCCCCGCAAGGATCAAAAACTTAAAATTGGTGCTTCAGAGCCCTCTTAAAAAAGGAGTTACAGCAGCTCTCCACAGAGAACAGTGGGTCGGCTGATAAAAAGCCCCTCTCTCCATCTCCCACTCTCTCTCTCTGCCTCTGCAAAACTGTACATCTAAGACAATCTCAGGGAAATACAATGAGGACAGCAGGAATTCAGAAAGAAGAGGGTTCACAGTGCGACAGCATCTGTTTAACTGACAGAAAAATAAAAGTATAAACAGAAGAGACAGAAAAGAAAGCTACAGTTTCAGTCTTTCTTGCCTTTCTGATTCTTTTGCATTGACAGCCTCATTATGTAAGGTGACATGGTGTTAAGCATGTTGAGATTGCACAACCTGCAGGGGGCTGCTATAATCCAGCTGTTGGAAAAGTTGTTTGCTTAATCTAATTTAAAATAATCCCATTCAGAAACCAAAATATACAGAGATAAATTGACAAAACTTGTTTCGGGTGTTTTTGGAGATAGAATGCATTTAAAGTTCTACAAGAAATTACATTCGACTGAATAAGAATAACCTTAAAACGAGATGAATCCAAAATTTAAAGATTAGTTTGTGACTTCGCTGACAAAATCTCGTTGATTGATGACACAAAATCTCTACACTTTTTAATTATTTTGTGTTGTAGACTTGACTAATCTTGTAGTTAACGGTGAAATATTCAGGAATTTTGGATAAGTTTTTGATTATTTGTTTGCAAAGAGTATCCAAACTGGGCTCCTTCTCGGTGGCTCAGTGTCTGCGGCTGCACATGCTCACTGCCACAGAGCATTTCCAATAGCATGGCTAACAGTCATAGCTTCTTAAACACACCATAGAGAGTAAAAAACAGTGCTGCAAGCACCTGCAGCATCGCTGAGAGAAACTAAAGAGCCGTACACCTGACCTCCTGCAGGTAAATGAGATACGCTGAAAATAATGTATCATTCTTTCTCTGTGTTACAACTGCTATTGTCGCCGCTCAGGATAACTTCTCCAAATCACAACTGGCAACACACAAACTCACTTGTGCACTGGGTGCGCTGTGATTGGCTGGTTACCACCCATAACAACTCTCTACCCAGAAACGTCCCAAATCAACCAAAATATGAACAAAAAAGGCAAGGGAGGAGGTCTAGAAGAGTTCGAGGCACACACAGACACAGACACGTTTAGGGGCCGAGAGATGACGATTGAGCAGGATTGATTCTATAGAAATTAACATTTAAATTTTTAGGACTATCCTGTATACTCTACCTTCAAAAATGTAGAGGTGTGAAGAATAGGGATGGACCTTTTATTTGCATTTTGACAAATATCCGCATTGACCATTTTTTTAATACGACAACCAACAAATATCGATTTAGAACTGGTTTACTTCAGCTCTCATGCAGCCGTGCCTCTGTCTGCAGTCACTACTCAGTCTTCAGCATTGTCCCACCCGAAACACTATTAATTGGTTACACGCAGAGCTTCAGCCTGGTAACAGCCAATCAACAGTGAAAGTGGGCATGACCAGACTAATTCTTCACACACAGCGAAGTGGAGAAGGTTTTGAGTGGGGCAGAGAAGCTCTAACCTGACACACCAGACAGACAGTTACATATATCCACCATGGAAATATTTCACTGGTCCATCTGGGTAAGAGCTGCTAGCGAGTGTTTTCAGAGGCGGGACTTTAAAAAATACAGCAGCTGGTGATCGTACGACCGTTCTGCCTGACGTACTCATCACGGACCAATCCACATCAAGCCACGGTCTAACATAGGGATGTGTAACCTGACACCCGGACAGACAGTTCATATATCCGCTACGGAGAAATTTCACTGTCCATTTTTGCTCAAAACATTGTTTCCAATCAGAAAGGCTTTAAGTGATGTTCTCTGTTCTTCTTTTAAAGAATAAATTAAGTCTATCTCTGATAAAACCGCAGATATAGCTGCGTCCACAGAGACCGCTTCACACGCTGCCATTGTTGTCAAACATTCAGACGCTTCCCGCTGACATCACGTCTGCTGCTCTCGCCTCTCTTCTCTGATTGGGTGGACAACATCTCTGCCGGGTGAAATTGGTTGTGACTAGATCTTAGCGAGATGGATCTGCAGGATTTCAGAAATGAATCAGGCAGGTCCATCTGCTCTGTAAGGTTAGAGAAGCTCTGGAGAGCAGAGATATGTTTCCAAGGTTAATTATATAGTAGACTGTCCTGAAATTGTAGTTAACAGCCCAGTCCTCTACAATTCACAACTTCTTAACTGTGAGACCAATAATATTTCAATAAGCAGCAGCTCTGCTCTCAGTCCATGCTCACGTGTCTACTGATCACTCCAAACAAGCTTGATGCTAATATCCTTATGGAAATAGTCTGTGATGGTAGAAGACGTATGTGTGTGTTTATGCGTGGGTGAGAGAGAGAGAAAGAAAGAGAGAGAAACAGTGTGTGTAAAAAAAACAAAAGAAACATAATCAGTCTGCTTTTATTGCAGGGCATCGTGTTAAGGTGAAGGCTGATTAGCTTTTAGCGTTAGCTCACAGGTCACTGTGTCTGCACTGTGACTGTGGGGAGCATGTCTATTATGGTAAAGGTGGTGTGGTACTGCAAGGAGGTATTTATTTGTTTACATTTTCTTTTAACTTTATAAGACGTGATACTGAGCCTGAAAACTCCCTTCACTTTTTCTTTGTTTGATCTTAAAAATACTTGAAAGATAAGACAACATTGTAGTGGGCTGTAAAACCTTGATTGCTGTAGAAAACTGTAGGCAGGTATTCATTTGTTTACATTTTTGTTTAACTTTTCAAGACAAACTGCTTAACCTGGGAGCTGTATAAAAAAATGTGCCCAAAGGCATTAAGAACAGTCCAGTAATTTTTTTCTGTTCAAAATTTTATGCCATGATCTCACGTTTACTGCAAATGAATATCGGTCCCAAATATCTGTTATCAACCCCCTTAACAACTAATAATCGGTATCAGTATCGGCCCTGATGAAACCATGTCAGTCTATCCCTAGTGAAGATTTTGAATACGGTCTCAAACATGATAGCCCACTTTGTGAAAATAAAGACATAAGCACTGACGGACTCATTTCTGTTGCAGAGATCT
>RPOG01007025.1:5768-20411 GCA_008086565.1 Thalassoma bifasciatum
TTTTTTTTTACAAAATGTCCGGTAAGTTTAAACCTCCAACAGAATAATCTAAAATTAAGGACATGACACTCATATACCATTGTGCAAGGAACAATAACATTAATCAAAACAAAGTCAGTGTTATATAAACCCAGTATTTGACTATTCAATATGCAACACTTAATACTACAATTTATCTCACTTCATTCTTTTACAAACAGTTATACCGTTTACCGAGTTTGACAAGTCACGGACGTGACGTATCACAAAAAGTTTTCTTTCACGAGAACATCACATTACTTAAGTTTTGTTGAATGTTACATCTTAGAAAAAACCGCCCACCCCACCCTCCGTCGTTGGAAATGTGTGTGTTATTTTGGTCTTTTTTTTTTTTTTTACTTTTACACTGTTTATGAAATTAGCTACTTTACAGTGGACATTACATTTACATTGGACTGCATTTCAACAATTGTTCTGTGGAATTACAGGATTTAGCTGGTCACAAAAACTTTGCCCTGACAAGAGTTATGTTTCATACTAAACTGGTTAATTAGCACGTTTTTACATGATTGTGGCATTAAAAAGTTTGATTTGTGTGAGAACACTGTTGTTTCAATGCAGAAATGCAGCCACTGAGTCACCGTGATATTCCACAACAGTTTCACTTTCACTTACGTGCAAATGATCCACTAAAGTCAAACATGGTTCTTCATAGACTATAGGCTTTCTCTCTGAGTTTTTGCAGCAATATTTGACCTCTGCTCCGCTGCCTGGGCTCCCTGGAGCTGCCTCTCTCTGCTCTCTGAGACCGCTCACTCACACCTGCTCACAGCTTCACCCAGCCCCAGCGCCGATGAGTGAGTGGTCGAGCGACTGGCGACAGAATATAAAATAGCAGTGAAGTTTTGCCTTTAATAAACACTGTGTTACACTTTATCAACAAAATAAGCATCGGCAGCATCGTAAGACCGAAGTTATGCCCCTCTCTATTTCACTTAGGTAAAGTTAGAAAGATATTCACAGATTCGACTTTCCCTGATCAATAACTCATCATCGGAGCATTGCAGAAACAAAACAGAAACATCTCTGCAATCACGGCAATGTAGACTGCGAACTACAACTATAATTTTCTCAAAACGAGTTGTCCTCTGCTCTAGAATACTTACATTAGCCGTTACACGAAGCAAGCTCATAGGGACATGTTTAGGGACCGTCTGCAAATTGCAACACGGGAAAAATACGGTACAATAATATTCTATAACTTCACCCAGGAGTCAAGTGTCGTGTTGTAGTGTCACTGCAAACATTAACTGTGTCCTCTAGATTACACTACAGCTGTTATATTAATTATTTGTTCACCAATGTCATTTGAGTGAATCTTTTTCCTCTAAAATTGTAGTTGATTAATCAATAGTTGTCTTGTTACATGTTGTGGTGTCATCAAACTCACAGTAAAAATAAGGTGTGTCCTCCTGATTATACTACAGCTCTTATATTTACGTTTTCTTTATCCATATAATTTTAATGAATTTTTTCCCTTGAAAAATTGTAATGAAATAATCAATGAATCTATTATTTTATGTTGTAGTGTCATCAAACTCACAGTAAACATAATGTGTGTCCTCTTGATTGTACTACAGCTCTAATATTTACTTTTTCTATATAATTATAATCATTGTGACTTTTCCCTTGAAAAATGTAATAAAATAATCAATAACTCTATTATTTTGTCTTGTAGTGTCATCAAACTCACAGTAAACATAAGGTGTGTCCTCTTGATTATGCTACAGCTCTTATATTTACTTTTTCTTTATCCATATAATTTTAATGAATTTTTTATCTTAAAAATTGTAATAAAATAATCAATAACTCTATTATTTCATGTTGTAGTGTCATCAAACTACCAATAAACATGATGTGTGTCCTTTTGATTATGCTACAGCTCTTATATTTACTTTTTCTTTATCCATATAATTTTAATGAATTTTTTCCCTTGAAAAATTGTAATAAAATAATCAATAACTCTATTATTTTATGTTGTAGTGTCATCAAACTTACAGTTAACATAAGGTGTATCCTCTTGATTGTACTACAGCTCTTATATTTACTTTTTCTTTATCCATATAATTTTAATGAATTTTTTCCCTTGAAAAATTGTAATAAAATAATCAATAAATCTATTATTTTATGTTGTAGTGTCATCAAACTCACAGTAAACATCAGGTGTGTCCCATTGATTATACTACAGCTCTTATATTTACTATTTCTTCATCAATATAATTTTAATGAATTTTTTATCTTAAAAATTGTAATAAAATAATCAATAACTCTATTATTTCTTGTTGTAGTGTCATCAAACTACCAATAAACATGATGTGTGTCCTTTTGATTATGCTACAGCTCTTATATTTACTTTTTCTTTATCCATATAATTTTAATGAATTTTTTCCCTTGAAAAATTGTAATAAAATAATCAATAACTCTATTGTTTTATGTTGTAGTGTCATCAAACTTACAGTTAACATAAGGTGTATCCTCTTGATTGTACTACAGCTCTTATATTTACTTTTTCTTTATCCATATAATTTTAATGAATTTTTTCCCTTGAAAAATTGTAATAAAATAATCAATAAAACTATTATTTTA
This sequence comes from Thalassoma bifasciatum, assembly GCA_008086565.1. Classification (NCBI taxonomy): domain Eukaryota; kingdom Metazoa; phylum Chordata; class Actinopteri; order Labriformes; family Labridae; genus Thalassoma; species Thalassoma bifasciatum. The sequence goes on from RPOG01007025.1 coordinate 8,394, forward strand.
TGTTGTAGTGTCATCAAACTCACAGTAAACATCAGGTGTGTCCTCTTGATTATACTACAGCTCTTATATTTACAATTTCTGTATAAATATAATTTTAATGAATTTTTTCCCTTGAAAAATTTAATAAAATAATCAATAATTCAATTATTTCATGTTGTAGTGTCATCAAACTCACAGTAAACATAAGGTGTGTCCTCTTGATTATGCTACAGCTCTTATATTTACTATTTCTTCGTCAATATAATTTTAATGAATTTTTTATGTTTAAAATTGTAACAAAATAATCAATAACTCTATTATTTCATGTTGTAGTGTCATCAAACTACCAATAAACATGATGTGTGTCCTCTTGATTATGCTACAGCTCTTATATTTACTTTTTCTTTATCCATATAATTTTAATGAATTTTTTCCCTTGAAAAATTGTAATAAAATGATCAACAACTCTATTGTTGTATGCTGTAGTGTCATCAAACTTACAGTTAACATAAGGTGTATCCTCTTGATTGTACTACAGCTCTTATATTTACTTTTTCTATATAAATATAATCATTATGACTTTTTCCCTTGAAAAATGTAATAAAATAATCAATAACTCTATTGTTTTATGTTGTAGTGTCATCAAACTCACAGTAAACATCAGGTGTGTCCTCTTGATTGTACTACAGCTCTTATATTTACTGTTTCTTCATCAATATAATTTTAATGAATTTTTTATGTTAAAAATTGTAATAAAATAATCAATAAATCTATTATTTTACGTTGTAGTGTCATCAAACTACCAATAAACATGATGTGTGTCCTCTTGATTATGCTACAGCTCTTATATTTACTTTTTCTTTATCCATATAATTTTAATGAATTTTTTCCCTTGAAAAATTGTAATAAAATGATCAATAACTCTATTGTTTTATGTTGTAGTGTCATCAAACTACCAATAAACATGATGTGTGTCCTCTTGATTATGCTACAGCTCTTATATTTACTTTTTCTTTATCCATATAATTTTAATGAATTTTTTTCCCTTGAAAAATTGTAATAAAATAATCAATAACTCTATTATTTTATGTTGTAGTGTCATCAAACTTACAGTTAACATAAGGTGTATCCTCTTGTTTGTACTACAGCTCTTATATTTACTTTTTCTTTATCCATATAATTTTAATGAATTTTTTCCCTTGAAAAATTGTAATAAAATAATCAATTAATCTATTATTTTATGTTGTAGTGTCATCAAACTCACAGTAAACATCAGGTGTGTCCTCTTGATTATACTACAGCTCTTAAATTTACTATTTCTATATAAATATAATTTTAATGAATTTTTTTCCCTTGAAAAATTTAATAAAATAATCAATAATTCTATTATTTCATGTTGTAGTGTCATCAAACTCACAGTAAACATCAGGTGTGTCCTCTTCATTATACTACAGCTCTTATATTTACTTTTTCTATATAAATATGATCATTATGACTTTTTTCCCTTGAAAATTGTAATTGAGTTTGATTACACTACAACATGAAATAATAGAGTTATTGATTATTTTATTACAATTTTTAAGAGAAAAATTCATTAGAATTATATTGATGAAGAAATAGTAAATATAAGAGCTGTAGTACAATCAAGAGGACACATCTTATGTTTACTGTGAGTTTGATGACACTACAACACAAAATAATAGAGTTATTGATTATTTTATTAGAATTTTTAAGATATAAATTCATTAAAATTATATTGCTGAAGAAATAGTAAATATAAGAGCTGTAGTACAATCAAGAGGATACACCTTATGTTAACTGTAAGTTTGATGACACTACAACATAAAATAAAAGAGTTATTGATTGTTTTATTACAATTTTTCAAGGGAAAAAATTCATTAAAATTATATGGATAAAGAAAAAGTAAATATAAGAGCTGTAGCATAATCAAATGACACACATCATGTTTATTGGTAGTTTGTTGATACTACAACATGAAATAATAGAGTTATTGATTATTTTATTACAATTTTTAAGATAAAAAATTCATTAAAATTATATTGATGAAGAAATAGTAAATATAAGAGCTGTAGCATAATCAAGAGGACACACCTTATGTTTACTGTGAGTTTGATGACACTACAACATAAAATAATAGAGTTTTTGATTATTTTATTACAATTTTCAAGGGAAAAAAGTCATAATGATTATATTTATATAGAAAAAGTAAATATAAGAGCTGTAGTATAATCAAGAAGACAAACCTTATGTTTACTGTGAGTTTGATGACACTACAACATAAAACAATAGAATTATTGATTATTTTATTACAATTTTTCAAGGGAAAAAATTCATTAAAATTATATTTATATAGAAATAGTAAATATAAGAGCTGTAGTATAATCAAGAGGACACACCTGATGTTTACTGTGAGTTTGATGACACTACAACATAAAATAATAGATTTATTGATTATTTTATTACAATTTTTCAAGGGAAAAAATTCATTAAAATTATATGGATAAAGAAAAAGTAAATATAAGAGCTGTAGTACAATCAAGATGATACACCTTATGTTTACTGTGAGTTTGATGACACTACAACGTAAAATAATAGATTTATTGATTATTTTATTACAATTTTTAACATAAAAAATTCATTAAAATTATATTGATGAAGAAACAGTAAATATAAGAGCTGTAGTATAATCAAGAGGACACACATCATGTTTATTGGTAGTTTGATGACACTACAACATGAAATAATAGAGTTATTGATTATTTTATTACAATCTTCAACATAAAAAATTCATTAAAATTATATTGATGAAGAAATAGTAAATATAAGAGCTGTATTTTTACCGTGTTGCAATTTGCAGACGGTCCCTAAACATGTCCCTATGAGCTTGCTTCGTGTAGCGGCTAATGTAAGTATTCTAGAGCAGAGGACAACTCGTTTTGAGAAAATTATAGTTGTAGTTCGCAGTCTACATTGCCGTGATTGCAGAGATGTTTCTGTTTTGTTTCTGCAATGCTCCGATGATGAGTTATTGATCAGGGAAAGTCGAATCTGTGAATATCTTTCTAACTTTACCTAAGTCTCTATTTCAACCTGCTGCCCTGTCACCGCGGTCAAGCCAGCCGCACTTTCGAAGTCCGTGGTCAACTGAGCCGCACTTACTTTTCGAGTGCGCAAATACTTACAGCAATGCGGTAAATGAGCAGGGTGTTTGTACGTCCGCTTTTCAAAATAAAAGGACCTAAAGTAGTATCGTTTATATATCTATAGACCGTAGCAAAGTCTCCTTTGAACACCCGGGTATTGCATATTTTACCTTTTTTGACTCACTGTAAATACAGTTCGATCAATAATTCTTGGCTATGGATTGTATATTTGTGTTAATTGATCCACCACTACATCTGTACTTGATACCAAACATTTTTACTGTAGAAGTTTAGAGATATTAAACATCAAAGTCTCATATTTAAACACAAAGATGGTGTATAAGAGCTAGTTCACCTTTTTTGACTGACTGTAAATACAGTTTGCCCAATAATTCTCGGCAATGGGTGGTATGTATGTGTTGAACTCATCCAACACTACACATGTGCCTACTATCAAACATTTTGACTGTAGAAAATTGGAGATATTAAACATCAAAGTCCCATATTTAAACACAGAGATGGCATGTGAGAAAGCTTAATCAACTATTTTGACTGACTGTAAATACAGTTTGACCAATAATTCTCGGCAATAGGTGGAATGTATGTGTTGAACTCATCCAACACTACACGTGTGCCTAATATCAAACATTTTTACTGTAGGAAATTAGACATATTGAAAATCAAAGTCCCATATTTAAACAGAGAGATGGTGTATAAGAGCTAATTCACCTTTTTTGACTCACTGTAAATACAGTTTGCCCAATAATTCTAGGCTATGGGTGGGATATATGTGTTGAACTCATCAAACACTACAACTGTGACTGAGATCAAACATTTTCACTGTAGAAAATTAGAGATATTGAACATTAAAGTCTCATATTTTCACACAACGATGGCATGAGAGAAAGCTTATTCACCTTTTTTGACTGACTGTAAATTCAGTTTGCCCAATAATTCTCGGAAATGGGTGGTATGTATGTGTTCTACTCATCCAACAATACAAGTGTTCCCGGTATTAGACAATTTTACTGTAGAAAATTAGAGATATTAAACATCAAAGTCCCATTTTTAAAAAGAGATGGCACATTAGATGGCTATTTTACCTTTTTTGACTGACTGTAAATACAGTTTGACCAATGATTCTTGGCAATGGGTGATATGGTCGTGTTCTACTCATCAAACACTACACGTGTGCCTAATATCAAACATTTTTACCGTAGAAAATAGGAGATATTAAACATCAAAGTCCCATACTGTCACACAAAGATGATGTATAAGAGCTAATTCACCTTTTTTGACTCACTGTAAATACAGTTTGCCCAATAATTCTAGGCTATGGGTGGTATATATGTGTTGAACTCATCCAACACTACACATGTGCCTACTATCAAACATTTTGACTGTAGGAAATTTGAGATATTAAACATCAAAGTCCCATATTTGAACACAGATGGCATATAAGATGCCTATTCAACTATTTTGACTGACTGTAAATACAGTTTGACCAATAATTCTAAGCTATGGGTGGTATGTTTGTGTTCCGCTCATCCAACACTACCACTGTACCTGATATCAAACATTTTTACTGTAGAAAATTAGAAATATTGAACATCAAAGTCTCATATTTAAACACAGAGATGGCACATAAGATTGCTTTTTTACCTTTTTTGACTGACTGTAAATACAGTTTGACCAATAATTCTCGGCAATGGGTGGTATGTATTTATTCTACTCATCCAGCACTACACATGTGCCTTCTATCAAACATTTTGACTGTAGGAAATTTGAGATATTAAACATCAAAGTCCCATATTTAAACACCGAGATGGCATTTGAGGAAGCTTATTCAACTTTTTCGACTGACTGTAAATTCAGTTTGACCAATAATTCTTGGCGATGGGTGGTATGTATTTATTCTACTCTTCCACCACTACATGTGTGCCTAATATCAAACATTTTTACTGTAGAAAATTAGAGATATTGAACATCAAAGTCTGATATTTTCACACAAAGATGACATGTGAGAAAGCTTATTCACCTTTTTTGACTGACTGTAAATACAGTTTGCCCAATAATTCACGGCAATGGGTGGTATGTTTTTGTTCTACTAATCCAACACTACAATTAGACCTTGATATCAAACATTTTGACTGTAGGAAATTAGAGATATTATACATCAAAATCTCATATTGTCACACATAGATGGCACATAAGATGGCTACTGTACCTTTTTTGACTGACTGTAAATACAGTTTGACCAATGATTCTTGGCAATGGGTGGTATGTTTTTATTCTACTAATCCAACACTACAATTAGACCTTTATATCAAACATTTTTACTGTAGAAACTTAGAGATATTAAACATCAAAATCTCATGTTTACATACAAAGATGTTGTATAAGAGCTAATACACCTTTTGTAACTGACTGTAAATACAGTTTGACAAATAATTCTTGGCAATGGGTGGTATATTTGTGTTCTACTCATCAAGTACTACATTTGTACTTGATATTCAACATTCTTACTGTAGAAAATAAGAGATATTAAACATCAAAGTCCCATATTTTCACACGAGATTATGGTATATAAGATGCTAATACACCTTTTTAGCTGAGTGTAAATACAGTTTGACCAATAATTCTCAGCAACGGGTTGTATATTTGTGTTTTACTCATCCAAGACCACAAGTGTACCTGGTATCAAACATTTTTACTGTAGAAAATAAGTAATATCAGTCAGTCAAAAAAGGTGGATTAGCTGTGTGATTTGCCATCTCTGTGTGAAAATATGAGACTTTGATGTTTAATATCTCTTATTTTCTACAGTAAGAATGTTGAATATCAAGTACAAATGTAGTGCTTGATGAGTAGAACAAAAATATACAATCCATAGCCGAGAATTATTAGTCAAACTGTATTTACAGTCAGTCAAAAAAGGTGGATTAGCTGTGTGATTTGCCATCTCTGTGTGAAAATATGAGGATTTTGATGTTTAATATCTCTTATTTTCTACAGTAAGAATGTTGAATATCAAGTACAAATGTAGTACTTGATGAGTAGAACACAAATATACCACACATTGCAGAGAATTATTGGGCAAACTGTACTAACGGTCAGTCAAAAAAGGTGAATTAGCTCTTATACATCATCTTTGTGTGACAATATGGGACTTTGATGTTTGATATCTCTAATTTCCTACAGTAAAAATGTTTGATAGTAGGCACACACGTAGTGGTGGATGAGTAGAATAAATACATACCACCCATCGCCAAGAATTATTGGTCAAACTGTATTTACAGTCAGTCAAAAAAGGTAAAATAGCCATCTTATGTGCCATCTCTGTGTTTAAATATGGGACTTTGATGTTTAATATCTCTAATTTCCTACAGTAAAAATGTATGATATCAGGTACAGTTGTAGTGTTGGATGAATAGAACACAGATATACCACCCAAAGCCGAGAATTATTGGTCAAACTGTACTTACAGTGAGTCAAAAAAGGTGAATTAGGTCTAATACACCATCTTTGTGCCAAAATATCAGACTTTGATGTTCAATATCTCTAATTTCCTACAGTAAAAATGTTTGATCTCAAGTACAAATGTAGTGTTGGATGAGTAGAACACATACATACCACCCATTGCCAAGAATTATTGGGCAAACTGTACTTACAGTCAGTCGAAAAAGTTGAATAAGCTTTCTCAAATGCCATCTCTGTGTTTAAATATGGGACTTTGATGTTTAATATCTCAAATTTCCTACAGTCAAAATGTTTGATAGTAGGCAAATGTGTAGTGTTGGATGAGTAGAATAAATACATACCACCCATTGCCAAGAATTATTGGTCAAACTGTATTTACAGTCAGTCAAAAAAGGTAAAATAGCCATCTTATGTGCCATCTCTTTTTAAATATGGGACTTTGATGTTTAATATCTCCAATTTCCTACAGTAAAAATGTTTGATATTAGGCACACATGTTGTGTTAGATGAGTAGAACACAGATATACAATCGATAGCCCAGAATTATTGGTCAAACTGTATTAACAGTCAGTCAAAAAAGGTAATTAGCTCTTATACACCATGTTTGTGTGCCAATATGAGACTTTGATGTTCAATATATCTAATTTTCTACAGTAAAAATGTTTGATATCAGGTACAATTGTAGTGTTGGATGAGTACAACACAGATATACCACCCATAGCTGAGAATTATTTGTCAAACTGTAATTACAGTCAGTCAAAAAAGGTGAATAAGCTCTTATACACCATCTTTGTGTGACAATATGAGACTTTGATGTTAAATATCTCTAATTTCCTACAGTAAAAATGTTTGATATCAGGTACAGTGGTAGTGTTGGATGAGCAGAACACAGACATACCACCCATAGCCGAGAATTATTGGTCAAACTGTAACTACAGTCAGTCAAAATAGGTTTAATAGCCATCTTATATGCCATCTCTGTTTAAATATGCGACTTTGATGTTCAATATCTCTAATTTCCTAAAGTAAAAATGTATGATATCAGGTACAGTTGTAGTGTTGGATGAATAGAACACAGATATACCACCCAAAGCCGAGAATTATTGGTCAAACTGTACTTACAGTGAGTCAAAAAAGGTGAATTAGGTCTAATACACCATCTTTGTGCCAAAATATCAGACTTTGATGTTCAATATCTCTAATTTCCTACAGTAAAAATGTTTGATCTCAAGTACAAATGTAGTGTTGGATGAGTAGAACACAGATATACTACCCATTACCGAGAATTATTGGTCAAACTGTACTTACAGTCAGTCGAATAAGTTGAATAAGCTTTCTCACATGCCATCTCTGTGTTTAAATATGGGACTTTGATGTTTAATATCTCCAATTTTCTACAGTCAAAATGTTTGATAGTAGGCACATGTGTAGTGTTGGATGAGTTCAACACATATATACCACCCATTGCCGAGAATTATTGGGCAAACTGTATTTACAGTGAGTCAAAAAAGGTGAATTAGCTCTTATACACCATCTTTGTGCGAAAATATCAGACTTTGATGTTCAATATCTCTAATTTTCTACAGTAAAAATGTTTGATATTAGGCACACACGTAGTGGTGGATGAGTAGAATAAATACATACCACCCAATGCCAAGGGTTATTGGTCAAACTGTATTTACAGTCAGTCAAATAAGTTGAATAAGCTTTCTCACATGCCATCTCTGTGTTTAAATATGGGACTTTGATGTTTAATATCTCCAATTTTCTACAGTCAAAATGTTTGATAGTAGGCACATGTGTAGTGTTGGATGAGTTCAACACATACATACCACCCATTGCTGAGAATTATTGGGCAAACTGTACTTACAGTGAGTCAAAAAAGGTGAAATAGCCATCTTATATGCCATCTCTGTTTAAATATGGGATTTTGATGTTCAATATCTCCAATTTCCTACAGTAAAAATGTTTGATATCAGGTACAGTTGTAGTGTTGGATAAGTACAACACAGATATACCACCCATTGCAGAAAATTATTGGTCAAACTGTATTTACAGTCAGTCAAAAAAGGTGAATAAGCTCTTATACACCATCTTTGTGTGCCAATATGAGACTTGATGTTAAATATTTCTAATTTTCTACAGTAAAAATGTTTGATATCAGGAACAGTTGTAGTGTTGGATGAGTAGAACACAGATATACCACCCATAGCCGAGAATTATTGGTCAAACTGTATTTACAGTGAGTCAAAAAAGGTAAAATAGCCATCTTATATGCCATCTCTGTGTTTAAATATGGGACTTTGATGTTTAATATCTCCAATTTCCTACAGTAAAAATGTTTGATATCAGGTACAGTTGTAGTGTTGGATGAGTACAACACAGATATACCACCCATTGCAGAGAATTATTGGTCAAACTGTAATTACAGTCAGTCAAAATAGTTGAATGAGCTTTCTCACATGCCATCTCATTGTTTTAATATGGGACTTTGATGTTTAATATCTCCAATTTCCTACAGTAAAAATGTTTGATTTGAGGCACACATGTAGTGTTTGATGAGTAGAATAAATACATAAAACACATTGCCGAGAATTATTGGTCAAACTGTATTAACAGTGAGTCAGAAAAGGTGAATAAGCTTCCTCTCATGCCATCTTTTTGTGAATTTATCGGACTTTGATGTTTAATATCTCTAATTTCCTACAGTAAAAATGTTTGATCTCAAGTACAAATGTAGTGTTGGATGAGTAGAACACAGATATACCACCCGTTACCGAGAATTATTGGTCAAACTGTATTTACAGTCAGTCAAAATAGTTGAATAAGCTTTCTCACATGCCATCTCATTGTTTTAATATGGGACTTTGATGTTTAATATCTCTTATATTCTACAGTAAAAATGTTTGATATTAGGCACACATGTAGTGGTGGATGAGTAGAACACAGATATACCACCCATTGCAGAGAATTATTGGTCAAACTGTACTTACAGTGAGTCAAAAAAGGTGAATTAGCTCTTACACACCATCTTTGTGCGAAAATATCCGACTTTGATGTTCAATATCTCTAATTTTCTACAGTAAAAATGTTTGATCTCAAGTACAAATGTAGTGTTGGATGAGTAGAACACAGATATACCACCCATTACCGAGAATTATTGGTCAAACTGTACTTACAGTCAGTCCAATAAGTTGAATAAGCTTTCTCACATGCCATCTCTGTGTTTAAATGTGGGACTTTGATGTTTAATATCTCCAATTTTCTACAGTCAAAATGTTTGATAGTAGGCACATGTGTAGTGTTGGATGAGTTCAACACATACATGCCACCCATTGCCGAGAATTATTGGGCAAACTGTACTTACAGTGAGTCAAAAAAGGTGAATTAGCTCTTATACACCATCTTTGTGCGAAAATATCAGACTTTGATGTTCAATATCTCTAATTTCCTACAGTAAAAATGTTTGATATTAGGCACACACGTAGTGGTGGATGAGTAGAATAAAAACATACCACCCAATGCCAAGGATTATTGGTCAAACTGTATTTACAGTCAGTCAAAAAAGGTAAAATAGCCATCTTATGTGCCATCTCTGTGTTTAAATATGGGAATTTGATGTTTAATATCTCTAATTTTGTACAGTAAAATTGTTTAATACCGGGTATACTTGTAGTGTTGGATGTGTAAAACACAAACATACCACCCATAGCCGAGAATTATTGGTCAAATTGTACTTACAGTGAGTCAAAAAAGGTAAAATAGCCATCTTATATGCCATCTCTGTGTTTAAATATGGGACTTTGATGTTCAATATCTCTAATTTTCTACAGTCAAAATGTTTGATATAATGTACAGTTGTAGTGTTGGATGAGTAGAACACAGATATACCACCCATAGCCGAGAATTATTGGTCAAACTGTACTTACAGTGAGTCAAAAAAGGTGAATTAGGTCTAATACACCATCTTTGTGTGTAAATGTGGGAATTTGATGTTCAATATCTCTAATTTTCTACAGTAAAAATGTTTGATATTAGGCACACGTGTAGTGTTGGATGAGTGGAACACAGATATACCTCCAATAGCCGAGTATTATTGGTCAAATTGTATTTACAGTCAGTCAAAAAAGGTGGATTAGCTATGTGATTTGCCGTCTCTGTGTGAAAATATGAGACTTTGATGTTTAATATCTCTATTTTCTACAGCAAAATTGTTTGATATCAAGTACAGATGTAGTGCTGGATTAATAGAACACAAATATGTTATCCATAGCCAAGAATTATTGATCGAACTGTATTTACAGTGAGTCAAAAATGGTAAAATATGCAATACCCGGGTGTTAAAAGGAGACTTTGCTACGGTCTATAGATATATAAACGATACTACTTTGGGTCCTTTTATTTTGAAAAGCGGACGTACATACACCCTGCTCATTTACCGCATTGTTGTAAGTATTTGCGCACTCGAAAAGTAAGTGCGGCTCAGTTGACCACGGACTTCGAAAGTGCGGCTGGCTTGACCGCGGTGCCCTGTCGGACATGACTTCAGTCAGACCGTCTGGAAGCTTACCAAGGAGTCCAACATGTTTACCGACAAAATACATTGCAAAACACGGCTACATAAAACGTAGTAAATTACTTGTGCTATTTGCCCTGTCCTGAGACAGATTACAATTACATATAATGTTTTTTATAACCTCTAAAACAAGCCTATTGATTGAAGCATTTCAGTTAGCTGAGCTCCGGCTAGTGCTAATTCACTTGTATGGCTAACACGACTCAAGTTCTCTGTTAAATTCATGTTCAACTAACCACGGAAAAAATATTTCATGTAAAATACTTACAATAAATCCAAAGGTGATAGTAGATACCAGCAGAAATGTGAAGGATGCTGAAACGTGCAGGTCCGCCATATTGTTCACAGAATTTGTGGCGCACTCCTCCCATTGCAGGTTCATTAGTGACGTCAGGCACAGATTTTTAAAACTTTGAGTTCAAGAAAATAATCATCTTAAGTAGTGCTTACTTAATCAGTAAAAACAGTTCAACTTACTAAAAATCTATCAGTTTCAAAAACTCAAAACACAGAAACAGTTCTTGGACCTCAACACATTTGAGTCCGTGGAACTTCTTAATAAATTTTAAGTTTTCTTAACTTATTCCATTTGCTTAATTTGAACATTCGGGTTTACAGTGTATGATTTTTAGAAAACAACATGAAACCAGGAGTTGTAAGAGCATGCTGTGACACGGAGGTGAAACTCCACCACATGATACCAGCACCTCAACAATTTAAGGTGGTCTAGAAATGTGAAGAGTTCATGTCTGAGATGTGTGTAAACTTATGATCAGGGTCCTTTTGAAGGTTCTGTTTTTATTATTGGACTGTATATAT
>RPOG01007027.1:3891-20409 GCA_008086565.1 Thalassoma bifasciatum
AAAAAAAAAGATGATATATCATGACAGATAAAATCCTCATTCGTGCAGCATCATAGTTTGGTTAACAGGTGTGTGGAAAGAGGTGAACTCTACCTTTAATTCTTCTTGTAGTTCAGAGTCTCAACAAGCAGGAGGCTCTTGGAAACGTTTGTCCAGTTTGTGAGGTTATCAATACAGTCAAAGCTGAAAATGAAGATCCTGAGCTTTGTCCTCTCAGATTTGCTTCTCCATCAAGAAGATGATCCAATATGTCCTAATGTTTGTTGACTGTGTCCTGCAGATGTTGGGCTCCTAATGGTGAAGAAAGAGGGGCCTGAGCAGCCGGAGAGGAGCCCCCATCCATACCAGGAGGAGAATGAGGCCCCGCCCATCGAGGAGGAACAGGAGGAGAACGAGGCCCCGCCCATTAAATGGGAACAGGAGGAGAACGAGGCCCCGCCCATTAAAGAGGAACAGGAGGAGCTGCGGATCAGTCAGGGGTTGATTCCTCCAGTTGATGAGGAATTTAAAAACAATGAAGAAGAACCTCAGTCGTCACTGCAACATCAGGAACAAAGTGACCACATGGAAACAGAAGCTGCTGGAAAGGACTGTGAAAGACCAGAACCAGCAACCAGCTCAGGAAGATCCACCAAAAACATGTTTGTTTCTAACAAACAAAACACATTCACCTGTTCAGAACGTGGGAGGGTATTTAACCATAGAGGGACTTTCACCAGACACATGACTATTCACACCAAACGAAAGCCATTCAAGTGTTCAGAATGTAGGAGGGTATTTACCCGAAAAGAGGATTTGACCTCACACATGATTGTTCACACCAAACGAAAGCCATTCAAGTGTTCAGAATGTGGGAGGGTATTTACCCAAAAAGGGACTTTGACCACACACATGTTTATTCACACCGAACAAAAACCATTCACCTGTTCAGATTGTGGGAAAGGATTTACCCAAAAAGGGAGTTTTACCACACACATGCTTGTTCACACCAAACAAAAAACATTAACCTGTACAGAATGTGGGAGAGGATTTAACCGAAAAGGGGATTTGACCAGACACATGCTTGTTCACACCGAAGAGAAACCATTCACCTGTTCAGAATGTGGGAAAGGATTTACCCAAAAAGCGGATATGAAGAGACACAGGCTTATTCACGCCAAACAAAAAACATTCATCTGTTCACAATGTGGGAAAGGTTTTATCCGAAATGCAGATTTGACCAAACACGCGTTAGTTCACAGGAAACAAAAACCATTCACCTGTTCAGAATGTGGAGGAGGATTTCTCCAAAAAGGGGATTTGATCACACACATGCTTGTTCACACCAAACAAAAACCGTCCCCTGTTGAGAATATTGCAGAGGATTTAGCTAAAAACTAAAATTAATCAAACATTTTGTTGAACACATTTGTCTATAAAATATTCTTACAACTGGAGTGTGATGCAATGTGTTTGTATGAATGACAATAAAAAAAAATGTCTAATGTGAATCCTTGTTTTGGTTTAGTTTATTTAGACTTGTTTGGAAACTGATTGATTTCAGGTAATTGTTTGAAATTTGAACTTAAATCATTTCGTACTGTGGTGAGGTGTCCTAAGTTTGTGCGGGAATATTAATGATATATAATATTGTTAACTGCATTTATAGCGGAGTGTGTAAGGGAATATTACAGGCTGTCCTGGGATCAAAGGTCAAAGGAGGTGAGGCCATTAGTTATGTGAAAAGGTTCAGAATGGTCTGTGAATAAAGTTCCCATAAAAGCAGGATGCAAGTTTTGGCTAAATACCAGGTTCTATTGTTATGGATGTTTTGACAGGATTTAGGTGACAAAGCTGGATAACATATGAAGTCCATCTTTCATGGCAACAAAGAGGAAGAAAACAGACAGCAATGATGTTGTTGAAACACTATATAGGTTCGAGGGGCAGTAAGAGAAAGGGTCCGTCTGTCTATCTGATGTGTGAGAGCTGTGATGTGCTGAATCTTCAATGAAGGACCCGCAAGAGGCTGCAAGTAGACTCTGTGTCCGAGTCGTTCATATCTCTGAAATAATCTGGGAAATCCAAAACAAATTGGCGTCACGCAACAGTTTTGGGCAAGAGCCAGGGGCATTGGTCGGCATAAAAAGGTAGGAGAAGTTTTATTCTCAATTTCTAAGTGTGATTTCACTGTGTGGTGAGGCATAATGTATACCTGGTCTCTCCCAATAGAACCTGGGGGCACAGAATCAGCTTTAGTCTCTTATTTCATGTACATGAAAGGCTATGTGTGTAGAACACACTCCTTCATTTGAGAGACGGACAAATGAATAATTGGAATTTAAAGCAGTCAAGAAACTTGGTCAAGTGTGGCAGTAAGTTGTTACGGCTGTGCTGGTTTGTGCTATCTGAAGGGTGATAGGCACAAACAGTTGTGAACACATCACTGAGTCGGGGCTGGTCCCTGGGTCTCAAGGGTGATAGACACAATCAATCAATCAATCTTTATTTATATAGCACCAAATCATAACAAACGTTATGATCACTTAACAAAACATTAGCAGGTTGATACCTATTAATGTTAGAGTATTTAGTTATTTTATTAACAGAGACCCAACATCAAGACAGGATAAGGAATCTTATCTCATCTCGATCCACCATGAGTGCAGCACTTTGCAGCAGCTTTTAGTAAGTTACAGTGGAGAGGAAAAACTTCCCTTTAACGGGCAGAAACCTCGGACTGAACCAGACTCATGTTAGACAGACATCTGCCTCGACTGTGTTGGGGTGAGAGAGAGAGAGAGAGAAAGAGAGAGAGAGAGAGAGAGAAGAAAAAATGGAGAACTGTCAAAGCCACAGCAGCTGGAGTCAGGTCGTCCCCATCAGCTGGTAGATCCACAGCAACAATCCAGATGAACCTACAAACAAGCTCAGAGACTCCCAGAGGATCATGGTTAATGACTATAATAGTGCATTAAGATAAAAGTTAGACTGACAGATAGAGGAGAAAAGGAAACAGAAGCCTAGTGTGTCAGTTTCCCCCCAACAGTCTAAACCTATAGCAGCATAACTAAGAGCTGGTTCAGGCCTGATCCAGCTCTAACTATAAGCTTTATCAAAAAGGAAAGTTTTAAGTCTACTACTAAAAATCAAGAGGGTGTCCGCCCCCCGGACCTCAATTGGTAAGTTGTTCCAGAGAAGAGGAGCCTGATAACTTAAGGCTCGACCTCCCATACTACTTTTAGAGACCACAGGCACAGTCAGCAGGCCTGCATGCTGAGAGCGCAGTGATCTAGATGGGTAATATGGAACTATAAGCTGTCTAAGATAGGACGGCCCAATGTTATTTAGGGCTTTATAGGCCAGGAGGAGAACACACACAGGAGCAGTACAGAATAAGAAGCCACTGAGATAACTGAGTTTTGCTGTTTTTCTTGTTGTTGTTTGTCACTAAGCGCTGAGTGAAAAAGTGTATCGAGAAGCTGGCTGCCTGGCCCCTGGGCAAGTGTGAAAATGCACTGAGATATGCGACTGAAATCGTAGATACAACAGCGAGGTCCAGAAAGGTGTTAAACCAATTAGGACTTATCATCGCGGATGTCAAGTGCTGCATCCTGGGGCCGACCTTTCAAGGGCTCTGAAAGGCGAACAACCTGGGTTGTGGACTTGAGCTCGATTATTATAACGTGGAGAAATTCCACTAGGAATTATGGATCAGATTTAGATGTGATTGGCTTGATTGTAGAATTACATGAAGGTTGCAATTACACTTGCTGGTACATCCCACTACATGTTATTTCAGTCAATAGGGTAGGGCACAACTCAACGTATAGCTGCTGTGTGTAGCTAATTTATGCATGAAACTAACACATTTCTCTAGACATTTGCAAGAAACCGAATAGAACAATTGGTACCAATATAAATAAACTGGATACTGGAGATAATTCAATTTATAAAGAAGAAGGTTGAAGGATCCACAGCCTCTTATCAATTGTCACCGACTGCCCAAACTAATCTCCAGTCAAAATAAAACAAACAAGGTACAAGTGTCAAATAATAACATAGTATAGGATACCCAAGAAAAAGACTGACCACTGACGACCAAACTAGTGCGAATGATCTCCTTTTTCTGACCCTGTGTGTGTGTGTGTGTGTGTGTGTGTGTGTGTTATTTAACCCTTGATGTCGAAGCAGAGCTGTAAAATGCATGAGCAGTATGAAAGGCACTGTCATGAGATTTAATTTAAGCCGTGCTGTTATGTAATTTATGTTCTGTGTATAGATCACTGTAATATAAACTTAAAGGTGCGTGCTGGAACAACAAGTAATGAAATTTAGAAATCCAGAGCTGGCATAGGTGGTAAAAGCTTTTGTTGATGGATGAAAGGATCAAAAGTGAAGAAGGAACATATGTAAGTGCAGTTAGTTGGTTAGATGTAGAATCGGTGAGTGTGGTAGAGGCTGGAGATGAGGAAGTGAACTCTACAATGGTCAGAGAAAGTGAGTGTATAGTGGCATAACAGGGGGGTGGAGTTACTTACACACAGACGCAGAAAGTTGTCAAAGAGTATACCACTTTGCACCAATTGCAGATGCCACGAAGCCATGAAAGACACTCAAACAGACCCCGGAAAAAGGGAAACACAATCGAAGGGAGTAGATCTAGCATGGGGAGAAGATAACACTATAGATGTGGAAGTATGTGGAGGAACATTGTATTGGATGTAACAACCCAAAAATTAAGATTAAGACTAGCCAAAAGCATAAGAAGCTAGAACTTAAGATCATTGTTTTATTTAGAGAGAACAGCCAGAGTCATAGCAAAGAGGTTGAAGTGGGCTCAGTCGGGCCATAAGGAAAGGTCAAAATTAATATACACCCTCCACAGAGATGTACAGATTCTGTACAAGACCTGAGAGGTAAACTAGACTGTTATAAACTACCACAAACACTCGACCTTGCTGGGTTGGTTTCATGGCTGCCAGATGTTCATGAAGGAGCGAACAAGTGGATCCAAGCTTTTGAAGCAGAGACTGTGGGGGAAAAGCTAACTTTGGGAAACATTAAATTCGTTTGGGCTCAGACATTTGGGGTCCCCAAAATGAAAAGCATTCTGAGACAAAGCGGTAATGGCTGGATGATCCATCCACAAGTCAATGGGACAGAGTTTGAGGCCTATCGCATGATTCTATCCCATAAAAGCAGGATGCAAGCTCTTGGCTAAATACCATGTTCCATTGTTATGGATGTTCTGACAGGATGTATGTGACAAGGCAGGAGTTGGATAACGTATGAAGTCCATCTTTCATAGCAACGAAGAGGAAGAAAACAGACAGCAATGATGTTGTTGAAACGCTATAAAAGATTCAAAGGGCAATGAGAGAGTTTGGGTTTTTAGTGCGTCTGTCTAGGGCTGAACCATTTTGAAAAAGATCTAATTGCGATTTTTCTGGCTGATATACCGATTCCAATTGGATTCACAATTTTCTCTAAATCATGCTTTAGTGAAGTTTTCACAATGTACAGAAACATTTACAAACTTGACAGAAAATTACATCAAACCATTGAAACATCAAGGATGAAAATGAAAATTGGGGAAAGAATGGTTTCAAACTTTTCAATAAAAGGGAAATATTTTGATATAAAAAGTGAAAATTTTGAGAAAAAAAGACAAAATTCTGAGACAAAAAGTCAAGATTTTGAGATAAAACTTCTTAAGTTTAAGAAATCAGTTTATGTGAAAAAAGTACAAACTTTCTCATTTAAGGTCAACATTTTAAGATGACACAAGTCTAAGATAAAAAGTCTACATTTTGTAACAAAGGCGATGTTTGAGATTAAAAAGTTGAAATTTGAACCTAAAAGTCAAAATTCTGAGATTTAAGTCGAAATCATGAGAAATAAATACAAAATTTTAGGATAAAAGGCAAAAAAACAACAATCTAAAAATAATATTTTTCGATTAGTTGTTAAATTTTGACTCTCCTCAAAATCCCGAGTCTAAAACCTATTCCTGCTTTTTCTAAACCGGACTTTTTAAATTGTATTTTTTGCTATAAAAGCTGAAGAACAGAAAGAACGATCTTTGACTCTTGACTTTTAAAAATGATGTATCGCTAAATATCCTTAATTGTGTCAAGTTAAATAAAATAAATCAACAACATCCCAAGGAAAAAGGGATTTTTCCCAACAGTCTTGTCGTGTGAGAGCTGTGATGTACTGACTCTTCAATAAAGAACCCGCAAGAGGCTGCAAGTTGACTCTGTGTCCGAGTCGTTCATACCTATGAATTAATCTCGGAAAATCCTCAACAGAACAAATGAATGAAACCTCTTATGTCCTACCTAATTCTGGTCTATGTTCCAAAGCTTATTTTTATGACCTCATTCAATCAGAGTTTTATATTGAGGATGCAACCACTGTTACTTCTTTAATGATGAATAATATGCTTTATTGGTCCTAAAACATGTTCAAAGTTAAAACACAGCAACGAGAGTTCAGTGACTACTCTCAAACAACTACCCTACCTCAAATAAATCACTTCTGTAACTATAGCAACAGTATGTCACTGCCGCAATGGTACTGTAACTACCGAAACTACAGCTGTTTATTCAAAAATAAAATGTACTGAATCATCGAACAAGATGTACTTGAAACGCTGATGAGTCAATTATTTTCATATGGTTTACAAGAAAAGATAGCATTGAAATTTTGATTTATTCAGAGAAAATAAATGTTTAATTCTGTTAAAAAAATCATTTAAATTGATTTTGATTCAAAAACCATATATATTAATTTTTGAAAATACTAACAGGTTAATGTACTTGTTTTGATTCTCGAGTGATTTTGTGTTTTGGTAATGACAAATTCTTGGAGAGAAAAAAACATTTTGGTAAATTTTGACAATATAATGCAAATATCAACTGTCCCTTTAATAGATACGTGCCCCTAAGACCTGGTGCAACATGATTCTGGTAAAAGTTTATCCCAAATAAGATATAAATTTCACAAAAGTTCCAACCCTGAATTTGGCCTACTTCTGTACAGTAGCGTCACTTCTACAAAATGACCAGCAGGTGGCAGCAAATACTCAGGAACAACAAGCAGAAAAATTTAATTGAAAAATTAAAACGTCACAGCCTTGAAAAAAGTCATTTGGAGCAACTGTAATTTCATCTTAAAATGAATATGTTTCTTTAACATTAATAGTTCAACAAGTATCAGTAAATAAATTAACAGTTTAAGAAGTTATGTTAAACATGTAGGAGTAAATATAAATTGTGTCCAATAGGTGGCACTATTCCTATAATCAAACTGAATGTTAATATGAGACAGAATGCACCTGATCATTTTTGTTAAATCTGGAACTGATAGGACAAGAAATGGGAAAAGCACTACCTTTCATTTTCAGAGGATGGAGTGAATAGATGTGTTTAGAGGTAAATATTGAACATCTATGTGAAATTTGAAGCTGTTAATGAACATCACGCATATAACTTCACACCCATGTTAGAAATATAAGAGAGTATAAAAACCCCTCTTAAAGTGTGCTGTCACCCTGGTGTCACACACTTGTAAAACAGCTAAAGAGAAAAGAGGTGATGCAGGCAGTCTTGGTAGGGTGTCAGACCAGCAGCCACTGCAATAAGAACAATATCCTCTGTATATATATTAAAAAATTATACTAAGTCTTTTACAGTACAAAAGAATGGAAAAATTTTCGTCGTCTGATTTCTACATACTGACTTCCAAATGTAAAGACTTCTCATTTCTGTCTAATGTGACAGAAAACCAAAGACAGAGCCTCTGTGCAGCAGCTCCAAACATGGTAGAAGTTAATTTTAGTTTCGAATTAAGTTAGTTAGTTAGTTGTGAATTAAACATTACGTGAAAAGTAAGTCATTTTACATCGTGTTTCATGAAATATAGGTTAAATTTTGTAAGGGTGTTTCCGGGAAATGGGTTGGTGGGGGTGGGGTGAGTCAGTGTGTCTTTGTTTTGGACAAAACAGGACCAATTCGACCTCTTTCAAGAGAGCCATCCAGGCTTTGATGTCAATAATATAGTTTAAAAAAAAACATTCAATTCTGTGCATTTCAGTCATCATTCATGATTTTTTGAATGATATTTCTTTCTGCAGGAGCCAGGTGACATCGAGTCCTAAAGCACATTCATACAGAGAGACAGTAGACTCTACTCTACCATCCAAATACACAGCTGTAACACCAACAATTCAGCAATGTTGGACGAGGGGTTTATTATTACGGAGCCCCTAAAGGGACAAGAAAAGGTAAAAAAAAAAATATTAATTTCACGTGTGCAGTTGAAACTTTTACGTGCTCACCTGAAAATTTCAAGTGCTCACCTGAAACCTACGGAGCCCCTAAAGGGACAAGAAAAGGTAAAAAAAAATAATAATAATAATTTCACGTGCGCACTTGAAACTTTTACGTGCTGAGCACCTAAAACTTTTAGGTGCTCACCTGAAACCATAGTGCGCACCAGAAATGCTTCAGATGTACAACTGACAGTTTTCTTCTCTACAAAGTGACAATACAAGAGTTAGTGCGTGCGTATCATCACCTGTACCACCACGTCTGTTTCCACGTAAAGGATTCACCGCTTTGGGTCGTGTGTTTGATTTTTGTAGAGGGACAGCTTCAAACATCTGGCCAGCTCTGTGGCTATTGTTGGATGGACACAAAATGTCACCTAAAAATTTTAGGTGAGCACCAGAAAAGGTTTCAGGTGAGCACATAAAAGTTTCAAGTGCGCACGTGAAATTAAATCATTTTTTTAACCTTTTCTTGTCCCTTTAGGGGCTCCGTATCATTCAGATCAAAAGTTATATTTTAGAGATGGCGCCGGGGGCCATTTTGAATTTGGCTCTCTAGCAAAAAGTGCCAGGATTTTTGGGGGGAACATGGGGGCTAAATCTTTTCTAAAGGGTTCATAGAGGTCAAATCAATCATCAAAACATCCTTGCCAGAGGATGGTCACAGAACCTCACATTATGACCCAACTATATAACATTTTAAAGTGAACATTTTCAGTCATATAGGTATGTTATCACCTTTTAATGCAAACGGTAAAGGATTAAAAACAATATAAGTTATTGCTTTAATTGTGAACAGTTTTATGTAAAAAAATAAGTAATCGCTTTACAGTGTCATCAAGTTAAAGTTCTATAAGTCGTCATGTTGTTATGTGAACAGTTTCACAGCATAAAGATTTAAGTTGTCACGTTTTACTGAAACAGTTTTACATTAGTATTATATAAATAATGTGTTGTTATAAAAAGAAAAGTAAGAAATCATAATGTTCACATGTTGTCATTATATCAATATCATGAAAATATCTTGTTATAACATGAAAAACATTATACTGAGCTGTTTTATCTTTTGGGGGTGGCAGCTTTATGCTTCCGTATAAAATAGCTAAAAGTTAATGAACAGGATTTAATGTTTGAATCAGCGTGTGAACTGTACATTTACTCACCTTTTTGAAGCTACAGCTCTTA
This sequence comes from Thalassoma bifasciatum, assembly GCA_008086565.1. NCBI lineage: Eukaryota > Metazoa > Chordata > Actinopteri > Labriformes > Labridae > Thalassoma > Thalassoma bifasciatum. Next base: position 13,391 of record RPOG01007027.1, read on the forward strand.
AATCAGGTTACAAAGACTCTTATAATTTCAGCAGATTATTATTTTTACACTTCTTTTGTTTTCCTTTCTTTTTTTTAAAAATATACTTTGGTTGTTAAGATTATGAGGCAATTACTAAAATAGATAAAGCTAAAATAAAAATCTTAAGTCTTTAAAAACACTCGGGTGGGTCTGCTGCACCTTTATTTGTGTTTGACTGGTCATTTTTCTCAGTTTGGGCCAAAATAAACTCTTTATAAAAGTCTTAATTTGGCTTTAAAATGTGAAAACATTTGAAAAGTCAGTTTGACTTGCAGTGCTCTGCTCCCTCCAGCAGGTGTCACTGTGAGGCCAAACATGAAAACAGGACACAACCAGGAGTTTCTTTNACTCTCAGCTTCATCTGCAGCTTCCTTCAACATGTCAGCACAGAAACACACCAGCTCAGATCCAGAATATTTCACTGAATTATTTTCAACCAATTACTCTACTCCTTTTTTTTTTACATCAGTGAGTGTAAAGAAGAAAAACATAAAACTTAGAGTTTAATCTCGGAAATATTCTAGGTTGTTTCATTTTACATTTAGTCACGTCAATAATTCGACGAGAATTTTACAACTAGTCCACACATTTGTTTCACCTATGTTTCTCAGACGTGTCGAGACAAAATGACCCATACTTTTGAATCCTCGAGTTGACATACAGCTACACGGACTGTAGCAGTTTATTTCAGCCACACACACACACACACACACACACACACACACACGTACACATACACACACACGTACACATACACACACACACACGCACACACAGTCGACTGATTTCCTGTAAATAAAGGAGGAAGCTCAACTACGCAACAGAGTAAGAACTCTGAAGCGGAAGTGTTTCTCTCAGTCTCCATTTTGATCGTGAGCAGGAAAGTGAAGTTTGGTGAGTTCAACTCCAACATTTTTTTTCATTTCACTTCTAAAGTCTCAGCTGAAGTTTTCTCTCTGTGAACTGTGAGTGTGTGTGTGTGTGTGTGTGTTAAACTCTCACTCAGTGTTTGTGTTGAACCCCTCAGATCCACTTCAGAACAGTACATGAGTGTTAGTTTAGAGGAAATGGAGGAACCAGCAGAGTCTCCTGAACACAGCTGTGTGTCCCTGAGCTCCATTGATCATTTTCCAATGAAGTCACTACTTGGACCTCGGAGTCTTGGAAAGTAAGTGATCTCAGTTACTGAGTGACTCTCCATGTTCTTTGTGGATTTTTTGACTTGTATGTGTTGCAGTTTTTGATAAAAGTGTATTTACCCTCTGATGCAGGAATTATGAAAGTCAGTGTCAGGATTTTTCCCTTGAGTGTTTTTATTTGTCTTAAAGCATGAAAAAAAGTTTTCCTTTTTTTTTTTCTTCAAATATTTGTAACTGAGCATTCAACATAAAACAGTGTGAAATTGATGNAATAACCTTAATCAGTATACCTACATTATATATACAGTCCAATAATGAAAACAGAACCTTCAAAAGGACCCTGATCATAAGTTTACACACATCTCAGACATGAACTCTTCACATTTCTAGACCACCTTAAATTGTTGAGGTGCTGGTATCATGTGGTGGAGTTTCACCTCCGTGTCACAGCATGCTCTTACAACTCCTGGTTTCATGTTGTTTTCTAAAAATCATAGCTGTGTACATTTATCTACCAACAATTGTTCTATTTTCCTCTTTTTGTTCCACAGGTTTGCAATATGCTCCTACAGCCCTCAGACGCAGCTTTGAATTCCTCCCTCCTGACAGTAAGTTTGACACCAAACCATTCTGTCATATTTATTTCTCTGTTTTGATGGAACTAATGTCTGGGATTTCTGATTATTTTCCTGACAAATCAAATTGATTTAGTATGCAGAGTAGATCCAGTCTCAGCAGATCATCCACTGCATTAACACCTCTGAATTAGGGCTGGGAGATTATGGCAAAAATCAAAATCACTTTTAAATTCTTCCTTAAAAACATAAAGTTCTGTAACTGTTTATGTTTTACTAGTTCTTACAGCTCATATGTGCAGACAAACATTTGAACAGTGATCTTTCCATGTGTCTGGACCTGAAAAGAATCCAAAAAAGACATCTGGATATTTAATAGTTCGAAATGAGGGATTAATTAAAGTGTTAGGGCACAGTGGTATGAATGTTGCATAAGTTCTTTTATTAAATGNGTTTGACTTCTTTTCTGGTTTTTTTTTTTTTTTGTAGTTTCATGAACAATCTATTTTTGATGCTTTGTGAAACATTTAAACTCTCTTTTATCCATTTTAACACTGAATAATTTACAGCTATTACACTGTTTTACCCTCAAATGTTTTTCTATAACATTTAAAACAATACATATATTTGGAAAAATTGAAAACATTTCTTCAGGTCCTGAGAAGAATAAAAATATCCTGACACAGGCTAATATGAATTTCCACCACATGAACCACTGAATTTAGGAGTAAATAACTTTAAAATAGTCGTCACTGTAGTGACCACTATGCACCACAGGGTTAATTTATGTACAAATATATTATGTCATAAACTAATGTAAAATTAATATTTTTCAGTAATAAGAACCAGAAGCTGCCTCTTCCTCTTTTTGTCCTTCACTGATTAAAAATCCGAGAACATTTTTTGAGAAAAGTTAAACTTTCAAACCTCCTGGTTATGGACTGCAGCATTTTCAAGAGAAGTGTTATTGTCACATAAATAGTTCAGCTTTGATATATTATTGATAAGAACATGTTTTTTTGTAGATTTCAGAGCAGCAGATGCAGAGCAGAGTCTCCTGAGCCCAGCTGTGTGTCCCTGAAGAGTGACCGGTCCAAAGTTCCCTTTCCAAACTTCAGTAATAAACCTGGAGCCTCAGATCCAAAGTAAGACTCTGTTCAAACTACAGTTAGGGGAAAAATTATCTGAACCCCTGCTGATTTTGCAAGAGTACCCTCTATCAAATCAATGATCAGTCTGTTAATTCAACAGTAGATTCATTTGAACACTGACAGACAGAACAACAACAAAATCCAGAAAAATGCATACCTGATCGGGCCAAATCCATGTGTATAGATGTTGCACGTCAGGAAAGAAGACGTTCATTGAATCCTTAAGCTCAAAAATAAAACTAATCAAACATTTTGTTGAACACATTTGTCTACAAAATATTCTGAAAACTGAAGGGTAATGCAATGTGTTTGTATGAATAATAAACAAATATATGTTTGTGTCAATCCTTGTCTTGGTTTAGTTTATTTCGACTTGTTTGGAAACTGAATTTTTTCAGGTAATTGTTTGAAATTTTGGCTTAAATCATTTCTTACTGTGGTGAGGTGTCTTTAGTTATTGTGATGGAAGAACCCTCTGGGAAAATCTACGCAGGTTTGGATAGTACAAACTAGTAAAACATAAACAGTTACAGAACTTTATGTTTTTTACCTGTTTAACAAACACTTTCACACAAAGAAACCTCAGTTTATTCTGACACATCAGTATCACTTTACCAGTGAAATGCGTCATTATTTGATTACTCATTAATTATCTATTCTTAATCTACAGCATATCTGATTGTGAACTTTGAAAACTTACCAATATAAACTAGTCCACGATGTCTCAGGAACACTAGTGTAGTTATTAATAATGTTTCAGCGAAAATAAAAAAAAATGTGTTCCTCCTCAGTGATGTGTCGTTGGTGAACGATTCGTTCAAAATGAACAAATCATCTGGGTGAACAAACTGAACCGAATCACTTACTTGAAAAGATTCCTCCATTTATGAACTGCAGTTGCGCTCCCCTCTCCTGTCTCTTGTCTCTGCCTCTCTTGACCGTTAGAATTGCCCAAGCCCTCCCCACCTCACCCATTGTTAATGATAGGAATGACTCAACAAACAGGACAGAATCGGTTAGAAATCCTGTGTCGCTCAAGCCCGCCCCTGCATCTCCCTCTCACCAAAATTGAAAAAAAGTGAATATTTAGATGTCGCGAAAAATATGTGCTTTTTATAGCTGCTGTCGGTTTGTAAAGGCTTATTTATCCATATTTACTCAGCTGACTGTTTTAAAATCCATTAGGATGGTCTCAATAGACGTTTAGTTCATGAACGAATCACTGACTGACAGAGAGAGAGACAGAGACAGCTCAGTCACTGAACTGAAGCTCCGTGTCAGTGATGAGTACTGAACATACTGAAGGTAAGTACGTCCAGTATGTTCAGTGAACGAATCACTCACTGACTGTGTTTGTTTTAGCAGCTTGCCACATGTCACTAAATTCTCTGCTCGTGGGCTTATTATTCACTGCCTGCCATTCTCAGTACAATCACAAGCAAAACTGAGCGTTTGGCATTGTTCCAGTTCATTAAATTTTGACTGGCAGGCGGAGCTGCAGAGAAGTACTGAACGATTTGGTGAATGAATCTTTTGAACAAATCACTTTGCTGAACTGACTCTCTGACCTGAATTCTCTTCATAAAGAAAAAGAGAAGTAACAGGAAAACGGATGAATTATCATGAATAAATATTTCTACTCCATTTGATTTAATTTTATGAGTTGTTTTGGTTGGATAATGAATCTGACCTTAACAGTTTTACAAACTCAGTATTGATCTTGTTTTATCGACTTATGATGGTTGTGTTCAGTATTTTGTGCTTCAAACTCACATTAAACACTTTTAAAGTTTCAAAGAAGTCTGAGGCCGATGCAGCGTCTGATCAGTGTCAGATTTCCCATGTGGGGACACGACTGTCAGTGAAAAAACTTCTGCAAACCTGCTCTCATGTTTCCATGACGATTGTTTTTCTGATCTGTCTCCTCTCTCCTCAGAGCACAATTATCGCTTTGGGATGTCCTTCAATATGGCAGAGAGAGGAGAGTGCAGTTTACCACTATGAGACGCACTGAGTGTTGGTAAGGGTGCGTTTAATTCCCTCTTCCACTCTGCCCTGTTTGTGGCATAGATGCTGTGAAGGGAGAGTTCATAACTTCACAAGTCCACTCTGCACTATGTATAGTGCTGTGGTACAATAACTATAACAGAAGTCCTGCTGTTATTCCTAATTTTAAAGATTAGAATGCCAGTTTTGTCAGTCAGAAACAAGAACTACTTATCTAATAAAGTAGTGAAAAGACAAGTATCCGGGAAAAAAGCTGCTAAATGATTTAATTCTGTGATACTGTAAAAAAATGTTGTATCATATCATNTTATTTCTCTGTTTTGATGGAACTAATGTCTGGGATTTCTGATTATTTTCCTGACAAATCAAATTGATTTAGTATGCAGAGTAGATCCAGTCTCAGCAGATCATCCACTGCATTAACACCTCTGAATTAGGGCTGGGAGATTATGGCAAAAATCAAAATCACTTTTAAATTCTTCCTTAAAAACATAAAGTTCTGTAACTGTTTATGTTTTACTAGTTCTTACAGCTCATATGTGCAGACAAACATTTGAACAGTGATCTTTCCATGTGTCTGGACCTGAAAAGAATCCAAAAAAGACATCTGGATATTTAATAGTTCGAAATGAGGGATTAATTAAAGTGTTAGGGCACAGTGGTATGAATGTTGCATAAGTTCTTTTATTAAATGCACAGACAGAGATCAGTCTGCATGAACGTCTTAAATTACAGTTTGACAGCTTTTAAACCTAAACTTCACTTTAAAAGGATTTAAACATATTTTTATGTTAAAAGTTGTTAAAAAAAATAACACAGTCTCTCAAATCTCTCATAACCTTCTTCTGAATGTTTTCTGATCATAATGTTTTGAACTAAGTTGACATGGAGTTGCTTCTTGATTCAGTGGTTTCCTTCCAGTGTCTGAGCTGAGGGTCGTTCTGCTGGGAAGGAGCTGGTCTGAGAAGAGTTCAGTGGGAAACTTCATCCTGGGAAAGACTGAGTTCAACAAAACGAGAGAACCAAGTCACTGCGAGGAAGCAAGAGGACGAATTAGGGGGAAAGAAATTGTCCTCATCAATACTTCTGAAAACATGTTTCTCCGTCTGCTAACAGAGCAGAGTTTACTCAGGAGACAAACTGATCCTGGACCACATGTGCTCCTGCTGGTTCTACAGCCTGAAGACTTCAGTGAGGAATACAAACAGTGGTTATGTAGAGTTCTTGAAGGGCTCAGTGATAGATCATGTCATCATTCGCTGATACTAATATCAACACCAATACATGAGCCTCCAGGTTTCATGGAAACATATCGACAACACCCCCCTTTAAAGGAAATGATCAGAAAATGTCAGTACAGGTTTGTGTGGAGTAAGGACCTGGAGCTCCAGGAGCTGCTGACACGCTTCAACGAAATAGTGAGAGAAAACAATGGAGAGCATCTGAGATTAGGTCAGTAGTTTAGTTCAGGCAAACCTATAGAAAGTATTCACCCACTTGGATTTTTTACCTTTTTGTTGCTTTGGTACATCAGTCATACTCATACTCAAGCTCTGGGCTGATATTTGTGCCATTAGAAACTGAATTGGAATTTTTGTCTTGAATTTGAAAAGCATGATCTGAAATTGTATCCAATGTTTTGAAATTGAATTGATCTGTTTTGAAAATTCAGATTCAATTTCAATACACAGCGCCAAATTAAATTCCAATATAAAACACTAAATTCTATTTCAATACAGTGCAGCACGCCTGTTACATAGTCTGAGCCCATAGGGAAGATTAGTCGAGCACAGATCCATAAAGAGTGTCTTCAATTACATCTGCGGGGTCTCCCTAGCTGCCTGTAACTGTGATCATTCACTCATCACGACTCCTCACCTGTTTATACAGCATTGTAAATACATTTATAATGTCTTATAATGACATTATAGCACTGTATAACTACAGTTATAAACATTCATAAATTACCATAATGCTTTATAACAATAATCATAACACACTATAAAGTATTTACTCATCACTTATAAGGTCAGGTATTATAATATGTTATAACTGTTAACAACTCACTGACAACTATTATCATAAACACTCATAAATTAACATAACTTTATAACAATGAGCATAAC
>RPOG01007031.1:0-20386 GCA_008086565.1 Thalassoma bifasciatum
TTCTCTGAAATACTGATAAAAAAGGTTTTTTCACTTCATTGGTGACTGGAACAATTTCCATGTCAGGTGGTACAACCAATGTAATAATGTGAAATGTTATTTTAACATCAAATTATTTATCTTATTCACAAATAAAAGAAATGAAACACACAAAATGAAAGTGTATGAGTCACTACAGACACTTGAGAGATACTTGCCAGTAATTTCACACAGAAGAAATAACAGGAACATATAAATATATTTTCATATATTTGGTTGCGCCACCTGACATTTTTGGGTGCTCAAATTAAAAATATTAAAAAATAATGAGCCTAAAAACTTTGAAATGTTGGTCAACTACTGAAATCTGTTAGAAAACATAATTCTTCTCTCAGAAATATGTTTTTTATCCATTTTCAAAGAACTTTTTAAAAATACGTTTTTAGACCCTCTTTTTGTCATTGACCCTTCTATAAACTGCAGCCAAGCATGAAAACAATATTACAGCATCAGTTTGGGCTAAGATTAATGTGACTGCATTAACCAGACGATCTCAGAACTGAAAAGTAATGAAACTATTTCTGAAGTTTTTCTTTCAGCCAGTCAGCAGCTACGACTCTCACAGCTCAGGGTTTTTCTCAGAAGTCTGCTGCAGTCTCTCTAACTCTGTCAGCTCTTGTTTTAATGCCAAATAATACCTGAGTGTTGTCAAATCACTTCTTGTCAGTTTGTCAGGAGAGATTCAGGGGGTTTACTCTACGTATGTGCTGTGCCTAAAGCAATAAACTTGTGAGTGATATCAGTAACTAACAGGTGTTATGATTGATAAATAGAAGAAACACAATCCTTCCAAATACTTAGAGTGCCTCAGATGAAGTAAGTTTTTTTTATATCTGGCACTTTCTTGTCTTTCTTGGCTGCGTCTCCATCCCCTCAAGTACTTTGTTAAACTGGTGGTAAAAATGATGCTAAAGCTTTACTTTGATATTAAGAGTTAGAGGAAAAAATCTGCTTCTGTTTCACTGTTACTATAGATGCTGAAATAACACAAAACTCATTACTGATGTGGATGTGATCAAGGGCTGGATAATTTATCGTTTTCTGATCGAAATTGCAATTTCAAACATCCTGATCATGTGATCGCTAAAGCTGTGATTTTTTTTTTTTGCTCCTGACTGACCCAGGATCTGTTGTGTCGGCTGTTTCACACACACCTGTCTTGAGTGTAAGACTGTTGGATTTTGTATTTTATTTAATTAACTTGACACGATTGAGAATATTTCGCGCTACATTATTTTTAAAAGTTCAGAGTGAAACCTGGCTCTTTTTGTTCTTCAGTTTTCATAACTAAAAATACAATTTGAAAGTCTGGTTTAAAAATAACAAGAATAGGTGTTTGACTCTATTTATCTAAAAATCTGCTTTTCAAATTTTTTTGCCTTTTATCCCATAGTTTTGTATTAATTTCGTATAATTTTGACTTAAATCTTCAAAATCTCAACTTTTTATCTCAAACATTGCCTTTATTTCTAAGCGTAGACTTTTTATCATCTTAAAATTTTGACCTTAAATGAGAAAGTTTGGACTTTTTTTCACATAATGTTAATTTGATTTCTTAAACTCTGACAGTTATTGACTTCTTGTCTTAGAATTTTGTCTTTATTTCTCAAAATTTCCACTTTTCATATTAAATATTGACCTTTTATCTCAAAGTCGGAAACAATTCTTACCTTCAGTTTTCATTTTCATCCTTGCATTAGAATAAAAGCTTTTGATGTTTCAATGGTTTGATGTAATTTTCTGTCAAGTTTGTAAATGTTACTGTAAATTGTGAAAACTTCACTAAAGTTTGATTTAAAGAAAATCATGAATTGAATTGAAATCGCTACATCTGTCAGAAAAATGGCAATTAGATCTTTTTCTAAAACCGTTCAGCCCTAATTTGATCATATTTGTGTGTGATGATACTTTATAAGCCCCAGAGGAATTCCTGATCACAGATGGGAGTAAAGTGCTGAGTCATATCTGCTGCGGTTTCCTCTCACTAATGGTGTTTGTGTTGATCTCGGTCGAGACTTTGTGATGCTCATTTGAGAGAAAGTACGCAACTAAATATGGTTTGTGTTTGTGTTTGTTTGTGTTTCACAGAGCGCCGTAAACGTGACGAGGGATTTCGAGGGCTGCAGCACTCTGAGGAAGTACTTCGGTCAGCTGCATTACCTCCAGAGCCGAGTCCCCATGGGAACGGGTCAGGAGGCCGCCGTGCCCATCTCATGGTACGAATGCACGTATATTAAATCAAAGACACGCAGCACACACACACACACACATTGTTTGCTCAGTCAGAGACTTCCTGTTTGTTCGCATTTCCTTCTTATAGAGACTGGGATCAGACTGTTGTTTATTAATAACTAGGGCTGAATGATTTGCAAAAATAATCTAATGTGACTGTTTTCCCCCTTTATTGTGCCATTAATTCTAGGTTCCCCATCTTATACGTTGTTGATATCATCACTACATTGAAGGGGATGATATATTTTTTTGTATTATTCTTGTTTTGATTAAGGAAAGCACATACATGGGGGAGAAAAGTCAGATTTTTTTGTTAATGAATAAATAAAATTGACATAAGAAACTCTGTTCGCATTTACAGGTACATCTCAAAAAATGGGAATATCATAAAAAAGTACAATATTTGTCGTTAATCATTTCAGGAAAGGAAACCCTGATGTTATTTCAAGCCTTTATTTCTTGAAATGTTTATGATTATGGTTTGCAGATAATGAAAAACAAAATAAAAATCGAATAAAAGTTTTGGAAAGTGTCTCGACGTTTGTTATGATTTGGTGCGATATGAATAAAGATTTATTGATTGATTAAAAAACAGATTCAGTGTCTCAGAAAATTAGAAAATTACATCAAGATAAAAAATATATATATTTCTGATATTCTGATGTTTTAAACAGAAATGTTCGACCTCTGAAAAGTTTTGCTACTTTAAATTTTCCAAGTTTTCTTCCAATTTTTACCCAATTTTGCTACTTCTTGCCATTTTTTTACCACTTTCCCCTACACATATTGTTTTTCTTGCAAAGGTAGTTTTTAACACTTTGGCTTTTTGGTTGAGTAAAACTGATGTGCTGGAATTTCTACATGATTCCTTTTTCTCACATATTTCTGTTGCATCATAATCATGTGCTCTGAAGTTGTCCTATCCTTGTTTGTTTTTGCAGGACTGAAATATTCTCTGGAAAAACAGTCACCCACGATGACATCAGCTATGAGCAAGCCTGCATCCTCTACAATCTGGGTGAGTTTAGTCACACGGAGCAGCTTCTTAATACTGACACCAGTCGAGCAAAAACAAAGTCTGTACAGTTTAAGTCAACCAGTTTACAAAAAAAAAAATAGTGACACCAACAATGTTCAGACTTCTGTGCTTTAGATTCTCTAATTTTATGTTCAACCTGGTTAATAAAAAGTGCATGGTTGTTGAAAGTGTTTTTAGATTTAGTTTTTTAATTGGTAAAATTTCACACTTACTGTTTTGAATTTCTCCTTTTTGAAAACTTTTGTAAAAACAATTTATTTGACTCTAAGAAATCCAATCAGACTCAAAGATTACTCAAATACTCACTTGCTGTCCTCTAGTTTATCTACCTCTATCTCTTCATATTTTTTATTCATTTTACGAAAGATTTATACACTACAGAAACTGAAATCTAAGCAAGTTATCTTGTCTTAATTCTCGTAAAAAGTGTCTTTTTAGTCTTGATGTGAGCCACATTCAACCGACAAGTCCAGAAACATGTCTTATGCCAAGACACAAAAGACAACAGTTATGTCTAAATTGCTTGTAATGAGTAAAAAAAATTCTACCAGTGCAGTAAGAAAATGTTTCTTGTCAAGTTTCTTGAAATCAGAAAATACATAAAACTTTTTCTTACCCTATTTTCAGATCTTTTCTGACCTGTTACAAACAGTTTAGGCCTCATTTTTGTCCTTAAAAAAAATTGAAATCTGACGTTTTTATGGACTGGTTTGGCAAATTTGGCTTGAATCAAGTCAGAAAAGAAATTTTTAAACTAAAAATAAGACATAATTATTTGCCTATGTTTGTGTTTTTGCAGTATAATTTGAGAAATGTGCTTATTAAAATCATTTACAGCCTAAAGCAGCTTCTTTTACTCCAACCAGCAATCATAAACCTTAATATTTATGTATTAAATTAACTTTATTATCAAATAAATAAATGTGCTTTAGGATTCGGATTATCACCAATTAGGAAATAAAGTTGCACGCTGATGTTTTGTTAGTGTTGCCAAACATTTAATCTCAAAGCGTGCGTAGGATATTTTAAAGAAACTAAAAGCTTCTTCTCTCTGATTCTCTGCAGGAGCCCTGCACTCCATGCTGGGAGCAATGGATAACAGAGTATCTGAAGAGGTAACACACACACACACACACATAAATTCACATTAGTCACGCACATTCAGGCGTGTAAACACTCCCGCTAACTCTCTCCTCTCTCTCCGTCCAGGGCATGAAGGTGTCGTGCACACACTTCCAGTGCTCAGCTGGAGCCTTTTCTTACCTGAGAGACCATTTCAGCCACAACTTCAGCGTGGACATGTCCCACCAGATCCTTAACCTCAACATCAACCTCATGCTGGTGAGAAAACACACTCAGGAAAACCATCGTCTGTATAATCAGTGGACGCCATGACAGTCCCCTCTAACTGAGGTCCCCACAGAAACTGCTCCCCCTGGTGGCTGGCTGCAGTATAGGTCAAAATCTCGATCTCCTAATGCATGTCAGATGAGACACCTCGTAGAAATGTTTCTCACATCACAATAATAATACATTTTATTTAAAAGTGCCTTTCAGGACACCCAAGGTTGCGGTACAGGAGATAAAAACAGAACAATAAACTACAAGTGGAATTAAAACTTAAAGTGGATACTGTCTTAAAAGCTGCTGATATAAATTTTTATCTGCATCCTGTCTCACTGTTTACACTTCTACATACAGCCACTTATCAAAGAAATTCACTTTATGTTCAATTAACAGACAAAAAGTAAACTTGAATGACTCTCATGCTATGATTTGATTGTAATACTGCAACCATCGACTATATTTGTGTTTCTGGTCTTAAATTTCATTCAAAGTGGCATTAAAAAAGTCTTAAAAAGTCTTAAATTTGACTTGCTGAAAGCTGCAGGTACCCTGTTACATAATTAGGATGATTGACAAGTGTAGTTTTTCTTAGGGATATAAGAAACGTTGGGATGGAGGGCCCAAAGATCGTCAAAATAAAAAAAAATACATGTTTATTGCTTTTTTGTTACCTGGTTCCACCCAAATTCTCTACTGCGCAGACTCTGGCTGCACAATGGCGTGTCAAGTAACGGCTCCTTTTGGCTTCAAAACTGTTCAACAGTGAAAGGAAACTCTCACAAACCTGTGTGTGTCTTTCAGGGTCAGGCTCAGGAGTGTCTTCTGGAAAAGTCCATGTTGGATAACAGGAAGAGCTTCTTGGTGGCTCGTATCAGCGCTCAGGTCTGTTTCTCGTTGTTGATAACACTCTGTTTGTCAGTTATTCAAATCCTGGAGGTTAATGAGTGTGTTTCCTGCTGCAGGTGGTGGATTATTACAAAGAGGCCTGCAGAGCTCTAGAGAACTCTGAGACGGCGTCCATGCTCGGAAAGATCCAGAAGGACTGGAAGAAGCTGGTGCAGATGAAGATTTACTACTTTGCTTCGATTGCACACGTGAGTCAGACGTCAGGAAAGTGATTATGAGTGGCTGCTGTTTGATTCCTCACACCGACACATAAAGCTTTGTGCTTGTCTGTTTGTTATTTCCACAGCTTCATATGGGGAAACAAGCAGAGGAGCAGCAGAAGTTTGGAGAACGGGTACCATCAAATTTTTTATAGATCGTATTTTTGACTGCTTTGGGTTTTTACTGACAGTTACTGCATCATCAGAGACAAGTTAACAGCCTGCCTTTTAGTTGATAAAGAATCTTTTAAGTGTTTAAATTAGCCGAGAGACTCAACAACAACAAAAAAATCGAATTAATTAATGCTTTCTGATTAATAAGTTGTATTTAATCACATTTTAATGGCACAATAAGCAGCATTTTTCAGTTCGAATGGATTTTAGTGGCTGACTCAATCAATGAATAGACATATATGTATTAGGAATGGGCATTTCAAGAAAGTTGGAAAATTATTTGAAGCTCAGAAATCAAATTATCCTGTTTCATTGATCTTGCGTTATATTTTAGAACATGGTCAGAAAGTAGCAAAACTTTAACTTCTAATTTTCTGAGACGGTGAATTCTGAGTTTTCATCATCTGTGAACAATAATCATCAACATTTCAAGAAATAAAGGCCCGAAATAGTTCACTTTATGTATCACGAGTACATAATATCTGGGTTTCACTTTCAGAAATGAGTGACCAAAAATACTGAACTAATTTTTGAAGATGTACCTCTTCAAGCAAACAGTTTCTATAAATAATCCATTTTTCTAATAATGAATATTTGAACAAGAATGCTTCATTTCTCCTTTCTCTTATCCAGAAATCTCTAATCTTATCTAGAATCTCTAATCTAGAAATTACCGCACAACAAACGGCAACTGCAATTTTGGGAAAAATAATCACAATTAGATTATTACTGCAAAGTAATCAGCCCTACTTTTTGGGACAGTAGTTTTAGATTTTTGTTTAATGTGTGGTGTTTCCATGGTACCTCATTTGTTTTCAGCAAAATCTGAAGCTTCAGTATTGTGATCTGTTTTTTTCTGTAGAATAACATAATAATAATAAACAGTGCTCTTCTTTCTTTCTGCGTAATGCCTCAGATTCACACATGTACATTTTTTTCTGTCTTATGCATCTCCTTGTGTTTCTTACATGATTTCCTGTGTCAACAGTTGGCGTACCTGCAGAGCTCCCTGGACAAACTCAATGAAGCAATCAAACTAGCTAAGGTAAGATGATGTTTATAACCCACAGTGTGTAACTAGATCGTCGTCACTCTCATTATTCTGTATAAATCATCTCTGCTTCGTGTTGTCCTGTCACATCCAGGGTCAGCCTGACAGCGTGCAGGAGGCTCTGAGATTCACCATGGATGTTATTGGAGGAAAGTGAGTACCACATCTGGTTTTAGCATTTTTTTTTTTAAACCTCGAGATTCTGCTCAAATATGTGTCAAAAAAATCATCTTTAAACTTTTATTTCCAGGTTTAACTCGGCCAAAAAAGACAACGACTTCATCTATCACGAGACGGTTCCTTCTCTGGAGACTCTGGGCTCAGTCAAAGGTACGTTTTATTCTTTTTGTATCATGTGCAGGTGAATGTTTATGTCTTATAACTATCACTGTTTGACTGGGTGCGTCATGTTTATAAAGACTTCATGTGTTTAATCAGTGGCTTATTAAGCAGGTTCTACACTCACATGTGCCACGTGGAACAGAAGTTATCCAACCGGAGGATTTCTTTTCTTATCAGTCTCTTGTTGAAGTAATATGACAGAAATATCCCGAGAGGAGAAGCTCAGATTTGGCACAAACGTCCAGTTGGACTCTGGGATGAACTGATTCGATTTAGAAGATTCTTTTTTCAGATCCGTCCAAGAGAGCGACACTGCCTTGGATTGATTTATGGACTATCTCTTCCCACTCGTCTTTTTTTTTTTCAATCACCCTTTTATTGAGTGAAGTGGCTACTTGGAGTCCAGAGGAAAACAGAGACAATTTCTGGTATTTTTGTCCCTCTGCTAAAGATCATGATGCAAGCTCTCCTGTCTGATTTGGATCTACATATGCTTTCATTTTTATAGCTATCTTTCCTTTTATATATCTAAAGTTGAAGACAGAGTTATGCTGTAATTAGGTTGGAAAAAAATATATGGATGCACTGCAAAAACTGAAATCTAAGCAACTGTTTCTGTCTTATTTTTAGTAAAAAATTGCCTTTCTTTAGTCTTTATAAGAGCCACATTCAACTGACAAGTCCAGAAACATCAAATTTCAAGAAACAAAAAAACAAAAATGACATCTGAATTGCTTGTAACAAGTAAAAAAAATCCATCAATGGGATGACAAAAATTTGCAAGTTCATTGAAATGAGACTGTCTTTTTACAATTAACTCTTTTCTCACCCCATTTCCAGATTCTTTTTCCTCGTTACAAGCAACTCAGATATTGTTTTTGTCCTAATATAACTTCAAACAAGATATTTTTCTGGACTTCTGTTAAATGTGGAGTAAAAGTGGCCAAAAAAGCAACAAAAATTGGAATTTAAATTGGGAAAAAAACCTTTAAAAAAATTAAAAAAGTAGCAAAAGTTGTCCAAAAGTGGCAATGAAAGAGTGAAAAGTGACTTGGCCAAAAACAACAACAATTAAGAACAATTTTGAAGGAAACTTAAAAAATTCAGGTGAAAAAGTGACAAAAAAACAGTGAAAAGTGATAGAAAAAATGACCTACGTCAAAAAAATTGGCAAGAAAGGTGAGATTACTCTTGGAAAAAAATCAGTTTGTTGCAAAAAATGGTCCAACAGTAGCAAAAACAGAGGGAAAATTGACTCAAGTGGCCAAAAACAACAAAAATTAGCAAGAAAATTGGGAATGAATCTCGAAAATAGAGACAAGGTGTCGAAAAATGGTCCTGAAGTGGCGAAAAAAGAAGTGAATAGTGACTAAAATTTACAAAAAGCAGTCACAAGTAGTGGTGGTATTGGGTTGTTGTTGTGCTGTTATTAACGTTTCTGTCATGCAATGTGTTTGTTTTAAAACATATAAGATGGGAACCTAGAAATTATCGCAATTGCAACGTAGAAAATAATATTCGCAATGAGATTATTTTTGCAAATCGTTTAGCCCTAATGGCGTCTGTTGTACTGACTTTGGTTTCTGCTTTTCTTCTGATCTACTTATTAACGAAGTCTTATCCTGTCTTTAATTCTAACCCCCCTATTGCCCTCCAGGTGCCCCCCTGGTGAGAGCTCTTCCAGTCAACCCCACAGACCCCAGTGTGACGGGACCAGACCTGTTTGCCAAGCTGGTGCCGATGGCGGCACATGAGGCCTCTTCACTTTACAGGCGAGCATTTTCAGTTTCTTTCCACATAAGCCAACTTTTCCTGCATAAAGAAAGTGAAAAAGTCTGTTTATATTTCTTCTTTCTTTCCAGCGAGGAGAAGGCCAAACTGCTCAGGGATGTTATGATGAAGATCGAGGGCAAGAATGAAACATTAGAGTGAGTTCTCCCTGCTTATATATTATTCTTTTAAAATGAATTTTGATGCCTGACTGCTGACTGTTCTCATCTTCTTTCATCTGCAGACAGTTCATGGATTCTTTGGGTCTGGAGCCAGAGTCGGTGGATAACCTGGACATGTACAGCCACATCCCCCCAGTCCTGATGGAGAAGTGTGCAGCTCTTAGTGTGAGACCTGATACTGTTAAGAGCCTCATCCAGTCCATGCAGGGTCAGTTCAGGAAGAATACTGCTTCACAACCAACTTCTATCTCATCACACATGCATGAATAAACTAAATAGGCACAGTGTTTTCACTTTGTTAATACTTCCTGTCACATTTCTCACCCCTGCAGGACTCTCGGGCGTCTTCACCGACGTTGAGTCTTCCTTAAAGGAGATCAGAGACGTCCTGGAGGTGGATGAGGCCGGGGAGCGAGCTCTCCTGGAGGCCGGCGGCCCCGGTGCAGCCGAACTTCACGCAGCAGCCCAAGCTCAGGCTCTGGCTGAAATCCGCAGGGATCTGGAGAAATACATGGAGGCTCACGAGAAAGCCAGTTTCACCAACACGGAGCTGCATCGAGCCATGAACCTGCACATCAGCAACCTGCGGCTGCTGGGGGGGCCGCTGGAGAGTCTGAAGGAGGCTCTGCCCCGGCCTCAGCTCAGCGAAGGTGAGACGGCGTTAGTGAGAGTGGAATTAAATGAGTTTATATTTGTCTTATCCAATTCTAACAGCAGATAGTGCAACACCAGATACAATTTTTTGCAGTAGATATTTTATGCTCTACACCAGTGTTACTAAACCCAACTCAACCAAAGAGACAAATTGTTGAAAACTACCTTTGACAGAAAAACAATCTTAAGTTGTACAAAATGGTAAAAACAGCAAGAAGTAGCAATAAAAGTAAGTTTATGGTGGCAAAAATGGTCAAAAAGCAGCAAAAATGGGTGAAAATTGGGGTAAAATTTGGAAAATGGTCAGAAAGAAACAAAACTTTTCAGAGACCCAATATTTCTATTTATGTTTTATTGAACTTATTTAATTTTCTTAGACACTGTATTTTGGGTTTTCATTATCTGTAGCCCATAATCATCGACATGTCAAGAAATAAGGTCTTGAAATATTTTGCTCCATGTATAATTAGTCTATATAATATCTTAGGTTTACTTTCTGAAGTGAGTGACCAAAAATATTTCAATTTTTCATGATTTTCTTATTTTTTGAGATTTACCGTTACATCCAAAAAAAGTTTCTTTGGTGGATTTTCTTTTACAAAATCATTTTTTTCCCCCCTCATGTATGTTTTTCTTATTCAAAACAAGAATTATAAAATAATGTATTATCCCCTTAAATATAGCAAGTAATATGAACAACACATAAGATGGGGAACTACAAAATAATGGCAATCCCAGTTAGATTATTTTTGCAAATTGCTCAGCCCTAATTTGCTTTAATCATATTAAGGAGTTTTGAAGAACACTGAAAGATTTTTGCTTCAAAAAATTGAGGAGGTGGAGAAATTTTGATGGATTATAATATGTAAGATGATAACAGTTGAAGATGTTTTTATATATATAATTGATCATGAACAGGTTTTTCATGAAAACTTAACCTGCTGATCTACTTATTTATTATGTTTAAACAATAAAATGGCAGATACATTGAACTTTTCAGGTTTTTAGACTGTTATAAAATTTAAATCAAGGCTGAAAGAATAAAAAATAGGCAAGGTGTTGCACATAAATTTACAGCAGATCGACCTCATAAATAACTGAGGAACCGTTGTACTTTTATTTGATCACTTTCCAGCTTTAGAGAAGGTCTCAGACTTTAACAAACTCTGTGTGTGTGTGTGTGTTTTTGCAGAGGAAGTAGCAGGGCTGCAGTGCATGAAGAGAATCCTTGGAAAAGTGCAGGAAATGAGGGAACAGAGAAGTTCTTTGGAGCAGCAGCTCAGGGACCTGATCCAACAGGACGACATCACGTCCACGCTGGTCACCACGGAGAGAGCTGACATGAAGGTGTGTCAACGAGACGAGTCCAGACACTTGTCATTTATATATTTATTTAAATCAGAGCTTTAACAAACCTTGATCCTTCCAGCAAATCTTCGAGGAGCAGCTGAAGAAGTACGAGCAGGTGAAGGTGTACATCGACCAGAACATGGCAGCTCAGGAGAACATCCTGAAGGCTCTGACCGAAGCTAACGTTCAGTACGCCACGGTCCGTAAGGGCCTGAGTCAAACCGAGCAGCAGTGGAACAGCACGGTGCAGGGACTGGTGGGATCGTACGAAGCCTACGAGGACCTGATGAAGAAGTCTCAGGAGGGGAAGGAGTTTTACGAAGACCTGGAGGCCAAAGCATCACGTCTGCTGGAGAGAGCAAAGACCCTGTGTCAGACCAGAGCTGAGGAGAGGAAGCCCATCCTGGAAAAGTAAGGCTGATGAGATAAGAGGGGGTGTTGTTAAAGGTGCCCTATTATGCATATTCAATTCAATTCAATTCAATTCAATTTATTCGATTAGCATTTAAAGACCAGGCACAACAAATATATCATAGATCCAAATATCACATAATGGTTGAAGCTAATCGAAAGGGTGTAGGCTGAAGCTCATGCTTATTTTGCCTACCTGTTTTTCAAAAAAAAAAATAAAATTAAACAAATCAATAAATGTAGAAATCAACTTAATCAACTTAATTACATGGTCTGAGTAACACCATAAGTTTTCTTAATGGAGAAAAGATATACATTTTCAAAACATATTATAGTAGTAAAAATAATCCAATGAAATCCTTAACAATATTACAACCAAACACAACCCAAGTTCCAATATTTTGTTGTTTTCTTCATGTTTGATTTACATATTTCCTATTACTTTGGTTTTAAACATGTTTTTAAATGAAGAAAGTGAATTACACATTTTTAATTCACTGTCACAACTATTCCATAAGTTTACACCTTTAACAGAAACACACCTCTGCTTGATATTAGTTCTTGTCTTCATTTTTTTGAAAACACATTGTCCCCTCAAATCATACCGACCCTCTCTGGTTTCGAACAGCCTCTGAGTAAATGCTGCAAAGTAAATTATTGTGTGCTTTATACATTATTTGTGCAATTTTAAATTCAACTAGATCGTAAAATTTAAGGGTTTTTAAATTGATGGACAAAGCGTTTGTTGGTTCTAGGTAATGTGAGCAATTAATAATTCTGACTTTTTTTTAATATCCACTTTTATATGGGGTACAAACTAAAATCTGAGTCCCCAGGCGTGTCTTCATCACCCCTTAATATTGGAAAAAATCCATCTTCTCTCTTCACTCGCTCCCTTTTTCTGAAAATCTCACCTTGATTTGAGATGCACACACCAGAACGAAGCGACGCAACCACGTCTGCCAGTTGCTCCGCCTCCTCCTCCTCCTCTCGTAGCTTCCTCTGAGGAAGTACACAGTCAGTATCGTACATGGATAAACCTCCTCGTGTGCACTAGATATCAGGTGCACAGCAGAAATCATCAGTCTTCTGTGTTCTTGTGATAAAAATGACACTACAGGAGTCAAGACTCAGTCGAGATTTACTTTGATCTCGGACATAATCGCACAGATATAACTGCTTTGATTGTGCACAGTCACTGTTACATTGTCTCGGAAATTCAATCTGGATGTTTAAGTCTTTTAATCGGCACAAGGGAAACACCTGTGAAGTAATGAAAGAGGCGCTATTTTACTTTAATTCTGTCTCAATTCACCTTCTATTTTGCTGCTGACATTATCATAATGTGCTCAGTCTGTCAGCTCTACAAAGATGAACATTCATGAAGGGAGACTCTATAAGGAGAGACAAAATCCACGTCTTCACTCTGTCAGTTGATCAGCTTTGTGTCTGCTATCGACTTCGCCCGTGTTTTTCCACACAAAACTTCGGTAGATAGAGTGGGGCGTGAGAGTCGCTCTGAGTCGAGTCGGCATAAACACTTCCTGAAAGAGGCGGGGAAGAGCTCGATCTCATTTGCATATTCAAATGCAGACGCTGAAACAGCTCGCAGAGGAATGCCATAAAAAAACAGGGATTTTCAGCAGGCTTCAATTCATGATCCCAGTGGGGGTTTTTTCGGGAAAAACAGCCACATTCATGACTTTGGGACATCAGACTTCTGCATCAAATGACTTTCAACTGTTTTCAAAAGTAAAATATGGCACCTTTAAACTCTTGACTTGTTTGTGATGATGCAGTAATGTTTTGTGTTTCTTCTCTCAGAGACTCAAAGAAGCCCCCAGCGCGGCCCACAGCAGCGAAGCCCGCTCTGATGACAAAACCCGCTGACGTCGACTCCGCCTGTTCCAGCCTCGATGACCCGGAGCTGGCTCAGCTTAGCGCAGCCATCCTGGCTTTAGGAGGCGACCTTCCCGAAGAGCTCCGCAGCCTCCCCCCTGACATCCCCTCTCTCCCCAGCTCTGGAGTGCGTATGCCAGGCCCTGACGCCTACATCCCTCCTGGCACTAACTTGGGCGGCAGCAGCTCTTTGCCGTGGCCCGGCGCTCCAGCCGCTCCGGTCGCCGGTCTTCCTCGCTTCCCTGCCAACCTTCCTCCTCCAGAGCTCCTTGCACGGATCGCTCAGTTCCCTACATCTGGACCTCTGCCGCGGGGGCCCCTCCCTCAGATGCCTCCTCACATGCCAAACCAGGTGGCCGTGCCAGGTTACCGGCCACCACACCCACAAGCCCCCCAACCCGGCCCTGTTGCTCCCGCTCCTGTGCGACCCTCCACCTCAACTATTGATAGCATCCAGGCTCCAATCCCGAGCTACGCCCCCACACAACATCACCCAGTCCCACCTGCAGTTTCAACTGGCTACACTGTACCTCCACAGATGGGGGCGTACCCTCAGTTTATCCCCCAAACAGGAGTGCCAATGCCCGGACAAGCACAACCTCCTGCACCCCAACCGCAGATACCGAAGCAGCCACAGCAGCAGTTTCCCCAGCCTCACGTGCAGCCGATGCCTCGTGGGTACCAGCCTGGGCCGAGAGCCTTTCCTAGCCCTCAGGCTCAGCAGGGATACCCTCATGGATACATGCCCCCTCAGCCTGGCGTCCCTCCCCAGTACCAGCAAGCGTTCCCCGGTCAACTACAGAACGGCTACCAGCCCCGGCCTCAGATCCCCCAAGGCTACCAGACTCCACAGGGCTTCATCCCGCAGCAGCACCCCCAGATGATGCCGACACCCCCTCAGGTCCAGCTGCCACCTCAGACTGTTCACCCACAAATGCCCCCAACCTCTCAGCCAACATCTCAACCCTACATGCCCCACCCCGGGCAACAGATGCCCCCAGGACTCCCTCACCAACACATGATGCCCCAACAGCAGCACATGCCCCCTGGTGCCCAGCAGATCCCTCCCCACGCTCAGATACCAGGGGGTCCCAGAGCTCCAATGCCCCCAACGAATCAAGCAATGCCTCCAGTCTCTCAGAACTACATGGCCCCCACCAGTCAGCACATGCCGCCTGTGTCTCAGAACTATCTCCCCCCCGCCAACCAGGCCGTTCACCCCACCCTGCGCCCACAGATGCCTCCTGCTTCACAACCTCATATGGTCCCTGGTGCTCAGGTCCACCTGCCACGGGGCCCGATGCCACAGATGCCTCCTGGTGCACTCCCCCCACAACACCAACAGCCACCGATACCAAACATGCCCCAGCAGCCGATCAGGATGCCAGGACAACCGCAGGCGCCGCCTCCTCACTCTGGGGGAGTCTGCTACCCAGGAGGGGCCCCCATGGTCCCTCAGCAGCCTCTGGCACCACAACCTGCTGCCCCTCAACAACCTCAGGCCCCCCTCCCCATGACACATCAGCATCCTCCTACTTTGTACCCCTCAGGTCCAGGAGCGACTGTACCCCCCAGTACCCCACAGCAGCCCACTGCCATGGGCCCACATGTTCCTCACGTCCCCCCCACCCCACACATGATGCAGCCTTCTCCTGGAGCTCCACCTGTGGCTCCACCATCAAACCCAGTCCCCCCTTCTCCTTCACCATCCCCCTCCCCAGCACCCTCTCCTGGTCCCGCGTCTTTACAGAGACCCACTCCAGCTCCCACCCCCGGTAGCACAGCTCCACCCGCTCTCCCCTCCCCTTCTGCCGTCTCGCCTTCCACGTCGCTGTTTCAGCGCCAGAACTCAAGCACAGACGACCTTCTCTCCTCCAGCCCCGAGAGCCAACCAGGAGGCACCAAGGCCCCCACCAACGTGCTCCAACCGACCAAAGCTGACCCACAGGACGGAGAGCGCCGCAGGAGGAGCTCCCAGGGAGTCCTCGTCATCCAGGGGGACCCGTATCAAGCTCCAGAGCGAGTCGCCCGCCTGCACGGAGAACTGGAACGTTACAGAGCCCAAGTGGATTCACTGGAGCATCCTTCAGAGAGCGAGGGCGGGCTGTCGGTGTTGGACGCCCGCTGGAAAGAGCTCCAGGACCAGCAGGAGAAAGACGCCCGTCAACTCTCCATCGCCATCGCCCGCTGCTACACCATGAAGAACCGGCACCAGGACGTCATGCCCTACGACCTCAACCGCGTGGTGCTGCAGTCGGGGAAAGACGACTACATCAACGCCAGCTACGTGGAAGACCTGTCCCCTTACTGTCCACGCCTTATCGCCACTCAGGCTCCACTCACAGGCACGGCGGCGGACTTCTGGTTGATGGTTTATGAGCAGAAGGTGTCGCTGATCGTCATGTTGGTTTCAGAACAAGAGCTGGAGAAGGTAAATTGTTAATAACACTGACATACTAAAGATTTATTATCACTGTTTTTAACGTCATCTTTGAATCTCTCTCAGGGAAAAGTGATGCGCTACTTCCCAACGGAGCGTGGGCAGCAGCTCTCTCAGGGACCAATCACGCTCAGCCTCACCACGCAGAAGACGACGCCGACACATGTGGAGCGCATGATCAGTCTGCAGTACCGCGACCAAAGCCTGAAGCGAACTGTGGTGCATCTACAGTTCACCTCATGGCCAGAGCTGTGAGTCCACTTAACTCTGACCTATACACCACACTGTGTTTCAAAGCTTAAAACTGAAGAACCATAACATCAAAACTCATCAGTGACACCTCATTTGAAAGACTAAAATCTCTAGTGTCAGAAATTTTCATGTTTTAATATGTGGCCAGGTCCAAATTAGGATAAATGCAGCTGAAACACCATTTTGCCTCTTTGATTTTTTAACCATTTTTGAAAACCGTTAACTTCAAGATGCTTCATGCCAGACGTAATACATTCACTACATCACTTCTACACCTTGTCATCTACAACTGGGTGAAATTTGAGCTTTCTGAGTAAAACCTTATAGGAGTTAGAGAGTTTTTAGTCTCAGGTGACGAAACACCAGGCAGAGTTGTACTCGTCTGAAGACTCTGTGCACACGAAACCAGCTTCATCAGTGCTCAGTGTCTTCTTTTTAGTCAACTATGTTCACTTCATGGATGAACTTGTAGTAGCAGCCACAGATTGTACCTCTTCTGTTTCGAGCATGAACATGAATGTAAACTGAGGCAGTACGTAGGTCTCCCCAATGATCTAAATGGCTACAGCTGGCTTTAAGTGAAAGGAAAGGGGATTGGTTGCTGTACACATGATTGACAGGACAGTAAGCTAAACAAACGACCCTCTAATAGAGCTGTTATGCCAGATCACTATGTGCTACTGGCCAGTGAAGCAGGGTTGGCTATCACAAGCTGTCCTGGGATTAAACCTTTTTCTCGGAATGTTCATCAGGGGTCTTCCTGACAGCAAGAGCAACCTGCTGCGCTTCATCCAGGAGGTTCATGGACACTACCTCCACCAGAGGCCCTTACACACACCTGTGGTTGTGCACTGCAGGTGAGTGTGAATAAATAAAGATTCGATTCATGTGATGAAGTCGTTGAAAATGTCGCTGATGAACCTGTCGCCTGTTTTCAGCTCGGGCGTCGGACGCAGCGGCGCTTTCTGCCTGCTCTACGCCGCGCTGCAGGAGCTGGAGGCAGGAAACGGGATCCCAGACCTGCCACTGCTGGTGAAGAAGATGAGACAACAGAGGAAGAACATGCTGCAGGAGAAGGTCAGAGACACAAAAACTTAAGATGTTTGTTTTTATGTTTAATTCATCACATACAACTGAATCACACTCTCTTTTTTTTTCTTTCTCCAGCTCCACCTGAAGTTCTGCTATGAAGCTGTGTTAAAACACGCTGAGCTGGTTCTTCAGAGACACGGCATCACTACTGCCACCTGCAGCAAGAACACCGCCACTGCATCCACAAAGGTTTGACTCCTTCACAGTCCTACACTTAACTCCTACGTCCTATAATCCTAAACTTACAAGTTAATTCAGATTAATTTAGATCAGTTAGACTGCCAAAAACACACACTAGCACTTCTCAGGTAATTACCATTAATACTTTTGAGTTTTTTTTATCAGTTAACAGCTAGATTCAGGGATTCTTACGACACAACTATGAATTTTTTTTTAAAATCTGCACTTTTTTAGTCTGAAAATCCAGCATTGTTACTTTATAACCATGTTTAAAATATTGGAAAGCAGGATACCCCTCTTTAACCTAATAATCCATAAGGTCTATTTGGTAACAGAAGCACTTTTTCTTTAATGCTGTAAATTGCTTCGTCCATCATATGTTTATATGCAACATGAAAATATAAAAATGAGAGGGAAACAAAAAGCTTTGATGTCCTTGTTTTTCTCACTAAACTCAAAGACTTGTCATCCACATTCTCCAAAAAATAGAGAAGTTCAATAGCATAATGTACTTCATATTCTTCATTTATCTACTTTACTGTTCTGGTGGTAACTGCTTAGGTTTGATAACCCAGCATCAATTCACCAATTAAAACCAGATAGAAGATTGGACCTGAAAAAGCAACCTGGGAAAAAAAAAGAAATCACAGGAGACTTTTTAACAAGCTTGAATTTGCATCAATCTGAATTTCATTGTCTTCCTTATTTTATAAAATAATTTCAGTCAGCATTTTATCCGTAGCAAACATTTTTCTAGTCTAGCGTAAATTATCGTAATGGAATGACGTGTTAGTTTTGAAAAAAATGGATAGCAGATCTTTGTAACACTACTTTTCTTTGTTCAAGACAACTTTGTACCAGATACAACCCGAAGAGGTAAAGTATTTATCAACAGTGACGTAGCGTTAGTGTTAGTGAATCCTGGTTGTGTCCTACCAGTGCTCATCTACCAACTCCAACCTCACCAAGCAGAGCAAACGTAACCTGGTTTGAACAGATCACTGTAGAAAAACTGCTGCATGTGGGTTGGAAGGAACATTAGCACAAACAGCTTAACCCCTGTTTTAGCCTTTAGTTTGTGTTTTAGCCTTTAGCTTGTGCTCTATCACTCTCCTGTTTAGCTGTCTTTTGCTTTTATGTCCCTTTTCTGTCCGACAGTCCTGCTCCTGTTACCGCTAAATCATTGTTTTCAGTGGAATTAAAAAATCAGATCTCTCTTCTTCCTGCTAAACTCCGTCAGCCAGCATGAAAAGTCTTAAATTCATAGATGTAGAAAATGTTCTATTCTGGTCTTAAATAAACTACTCAAAGGTCTTTAATTTGACAGGGCAGGATTTGTTAATGTTTTATTGTTTTTTTTTTTTATGGGACTTTTCAAAAAGGAGATTCAGAGTGAACACTGTCTCACAAGCTGCTGACAATTTATCTGCATCCTAGCTAGGCAGTCTATGACTATGGGTCATTGTTTGCACTTTTACATACAGATATTAACCAATGAGCAGCTTTATGTTCAGTAAACAGTCAAAAAATAAACTTGAATTAGTCTCATTAAGTGATACATGCTATGATTTGGTTGTAATGCAGCAGGATCCTAAAACCATCGACTATATTTATGTGTTTTTGGTCTTAAATTTCATTCAAAGTGGCATTAAAAAGGTCTTAAAAAGTCTTAAATTTGACTTGCTGTTAATCAGTCCAATCCAGTCCCACCTGGTCAGGAAGCTGAGAATTAGCATTCAGAAATATATATATATATTTTAGCTCTGATATTCTCCTTTTAAGTTGGGGATCATGATCAGGCATATATCTAGAAATGAGACTTTTTCAAGATCACTTAGAAAGTCCTTACAGTCCCTTTAATATGGTAAATACTCAGAAGACTTCACTAAAGCTAAAAAGAAACTCTTTATGAGCTTCATTTAGTCCAAAATAGCAACAGAAAGAAACACAGAGATATATTTTTTCTCCATCAAATAGTTCATTTATCTTTTGTTGCAGTTTTACTCATTTGAATTTAATTCATGTCAAAACAGCATCAAAAAGATAAAGTAGGAGCCTGATCCTCCAGTTTAGTCTTCATATCTCGTTCTCATGTGACTTTTCTCCCACTTTGTTTCCCTGATTGTTTAACCCAGCAAAGCCCGACCTATCTAAGAAATAGTCAGAAAATTCCATTTTTTTGGAATTGAGATGTTTATAAACCCCTTTAACAAAATCCACACAAAAATATTGCTTTATCATTTCATTCATGACATATTTCTTGTATCACATTTGACACACTGGGCCAAGTTTGCAGACTATTTTATTGAAGTTTTCTTTTAGTAAATATGCATTTATCTTAAAAAAAAAAACTATTTTGATGTTATTGTTGCTGCAACTTCTTGAAAATCAAGCAACGATTTTCCTGAAAATATGTGAGTGGATGATTTCATGAGAGCAGACGTTTTGAAAAATAGCCGACTTTAGTGAAATGACAATCCTCAAGGTGGATTTTTAAAGAAACTATTTATCATTTTGATGAGATTAAGGTCTTTGAACTCATGTATCAAATATGAACACGTTTCTCTCTCTCTTTTCCTCCGCAGCCTTACTCCAGACAGGAATCTCAGCAGGATCTGGTCCTCGGCGGCGACATGCCCATCAGCTCCATCCAGGCCACCATCGCCAAGCTCAGCATCCGCCCCCCCAGCGCCACAGACCCCACCATGGACGCCCCCTTCGGCCTGGACGAGCAGACGAGCTCCACTTTACCCGACCTCTACGCTCTGAGCGACGTCCAGCAGATCCAGGACGTCTCAGACCCCCCCTCCTCTTTCAGCCCCCCCC
>RPOG01007034.1:0-20377 GCA_008086565.1 Thalassoma bifasciatum
GTCTTCAGTCTGTGGTTTCTGAGAGTTATCCTCCTTCTTTACTGAACAGTATGATCCCTGAGTTGCTACATGACTTTTCATTAATGTTACACATGCATGCACTAAATGTGAACTTCAGGGAAGTAAAAGTAATTATTGTAGATAATTTATTTGAAGCATAATGGAGAATGAAATATGATATCTTTTCTTTTTTTTTTTTCTTTTTTTTTTACATTGCTCTGAGTTTATAATCTTATCTGGCCTCGATCTGTGCCAAGAATTTGCAAGTTGTGTTTTTTTCAACCTGAAATAGTTTTTTTGACAATGTACTCAGCAATAGTGAACTTTAATTTTGTATTACATTGTATCATTTGCTGGTGTTATTGATTACAAATTTTGTGTTGTTGGTAAGAGTTGATTTACTGTATTTTGACAGAAGAGATCTGTTTGTAATCATGTCAGATTGTATCTACAGGAAGAGTTTTATCAACATTAAAGGTATTAAGTGGTAATGGTTGAAATTCTTGCCACTTTTTTACTTAGTATTTTGTTTTTAAAGAGAAAATAATCAGGGGTGATTGAAATAAGAGAATTTATGAACACTTGACTCTCTAGGTCAAAAGTTGAAGGGTGATTTATTGTCAAACTTTGAAATTAGAAGTAAAATTTTGAGGGGAAAAAATAAAAGTCCAATTTTAAGCTCAAAAGTCAAACTGGAGACAAAAAGTTGAAATTTTAGAGGAAAAACCAAAATTATGAGGAAAAAGTTGAAATTTTAAAATAAACTATAGAAATCTTGGGAAGCTAAATTTTGTGATCAAAAAGTCAAAGTCTTGGGATAAAAAGTAAATATTTGGAGATGATAAAGTCAAAATTCGGACAAGATTGTTTTTTTTGTCTTTATCTCGATGTTATATGTGCAAAAAAAGGAAAAGCAAGAGAAGTTTTGTTTTTAATCGTCAGAAATGGGCTTCATATACAAATATGTACATTAATCTTATTAATAATTGTAATATAATTGTAACATTGAGTTTTATGGATTAGGAGATTGCACTCTCATGTTTGTTTTTACAGTAGTAACAGGTTATTACCGTTATGTACAGTCTATGGTTTTTACCTAAACATTATCATATGCCACCTATCTTATAAAAACCACGTTGAAAAGAGATATTAAGATGAAAAAGAGAGTTTCTGGTTGATATTTTCTCACATGAGCTAACTTCTGTTTCAACATGTCTCGGTCTTTTTTTCTCTCAGTAGAATTTCAGACGCTCATCATTCATTCTCCATCTGTTCAAACCACACACCGTGATGACCAATCAAAGCGGACGTCGCGTCTGGATTAACCAATCAGATTTGACGCTTCCTCCTCGAGCCCCCGCCCCTGTACAGTATTAAATTATCAGGCAGGCCTTGCACACACACGCTGTAAGATTTACTGCAGGGAGCAGAAGCTGTGACACTTTTAGACTGAACTGGACTTAATACAACCGCAAAAATGGTTGATGCTTTCTGCGCTACATGGAAACTAATCGACAGCCAAAACTTTGATGATTATATGAAGGCATTAGGTGAGATTATTAAACATTTACCTGCTGCTTGTTATAATAATGTGCTTAGTTAGAGAAAAAAATGTGATGAGTTTACTCTTTTTGACAGGTGTTGGCTTTGCCACAAGACAGGTGGGTAATGTCACCAAACCAACAGTAGTGATCAGCCAGGATGGAGACAAAGTGGTGGTGAAAACTCTGAGCACCTTCAGAAACACCGAGATTTCCTCCAAACTGGGAGAAGAGTTTGATGAGACCACGCCTGATGATCGACATGTCAAAGTGAGTAAACCAGAGCATGATGAGTCAGGCCTTCACTTTGACAGTGCAGTGATAAAATGCACATCATGTCACATGCTTGTGCTTGTGCTTGTGCTTGCAGTCCACCTTCACCATGGAGGGAGACAAACTTGTGCAAGTCCAGAAGTGGGATGGCAAGGAGACTAAATTTGTCCGGGAGCTCAAGGATGGCAAGATGGTGATGGTAAGATTTACACATGAATAGAAATCTGTCAGCATCAGTAATCTTGGTGTCATTTATCATCTCCTGCATAAACAGCAGGCTTAAGAAGACCACTTTGAACTGCCTCTATGCTGAAACATGCTTTGCAAATACACTTGTCTAAACTTGCCTTTGATAAGCAGAAGGAGAAATCAGGAGTCAGATCACTGCTAAACTTTAAATCTCTTTTTCTCATTTCTTTTCAACAGACTTTGTCTTTTGAGGGAGTCCAGGCAGTCCGGACATACGAAAAAGCCTAACTTACTCATGACTGACTGAGCAAACACACTGCACTACAAACAATCAACAAATTGTTCCCACCCTTTTTTGATAACAAAAAAAGTATTTTGCAGTGATTTGCACTCCATTTGTTGTTGTAACATGAATGCTTTTGGAATTCTTTTGTAAGAAATTCAGAATGTGAAGGGCCAAATTATTCTGTGAAAAAAAGAAAATAAAAGGAAGTGCTTGACTAAACTTTCCCAGTGTGTCGGACTTTTCAGTCACAAGAGCTCCATCAGCACCACTCTGGCGCCCTCTCTTCTTTTTTCCCATGCGACTTTGAATGCATGGGAAGAGCAACAGTGCTCTCCCTGTGACGGGTCAGCTCCAGGTGACAGCTGCAGGGTGACTGTGCAGGCCAGAGCAGGCCGTGCAGCGGCAGCAGCAGCCAGTGTGACCGTTGAACTCAGGAGAGTGAATGTCCTGTAGTAACCCCCAGATGGTCAGAGACTGCTTGGCGCTGGAGGGGGTTGGGGTAATGATGTCACTGGCCTCAGGATAATCCGGTTTTAGTTGTGGTGTCATTACGTAGAGGCATCAGTCGATGGTGTGTGGACCAACCGTGATTCAATGCCACCACTCGCATGACAGATGACAGCCAGAGCGATACGTAAAGACCTTGGAGAGTGTGACAGTTTGTATCAATCCAATAAGTCAGGCTGTTTTCATCAAGGTTAGCAGAAAAAGTGTCAAAGTGATCATCCTCACATTCCCCTCTTCTTTCCCACATTGAAAGAAACTCAGCTAAACCCTCTCTGCCCCTTTGAGAGCTGTGTCCAGCCTACTGAACACTGCAACTACAAATGGCCATTCTTCTCATCTCAACACACACTCTGCCAAGTTTCTGCTCACCTCTGAATGGGACACAAAGAAACCGTGGTAACTGGAGTGGAACTCATTTGACCGTTGTCTGCTGAATTAATTTCAATTAAGAAATTATGTAAAAAAAGAACTCTACAGTCTGAGTCATTTGCATAAATATTTGGGGTGAATAATAGACAAGTTCAAGCGAGTTAATGTCCCCATATTCACAGCAGCATGGTCCCACTGAAAAGGGAGCTTATCACATTCCATGTTGCAGACTCAGCAGGAGATGGTACTTTAGTGTAGCTAACAGTGCACCGTCCCAGGAGAGCGAGGGAGTCTCCTCTTTGTGTGAAATCTGTGTCAGAGGTGTTGACCTGTAGTAACCCCTCATAAAAACACAACAGACTGCACTTTTTTTTCTCCATTTAACCTCTTAGTTTGACACTTAAACTCAAAGATCTCGTAACAGATTGGTAACACTGCAGAAGAAAACAATATTTAACTTATTTATTATTTAAAGCCATTAAATGTTGAATAAACTGCAGAAACTTTTTTATTGATGTCTTCAGAAAAAGAAAACAAACACTTGCTTTGCCATCTTTTTATTGTCAAATTGCACCTATTCACAAGCATAAAGATGTAAATGATTAAAGTCAGATTTCAGCATCAGGGTTCAGAGGTTAAACTCTTTTTCTTATTTGCTTATGTACAAAAATATATATCAATACTTGAAATTTGACTCGTGAGGTATCATTTTAGAAAACAGCATTCACAGACAGATGCTGAAAGTTTCAAATACCTTACGAAATCAGTCTTGTTGCTGCCGTTTTTAAAATTGGGAAACAATATCAGAAGGGAGTGTTAAGCGGGAGCACACACGCACACACACACACATAGCATGCACATTTCATTCAATAATTCACAAAAATACAGTGCTTAGATCACTGATTTTACAAAATGAAGGATTGCACATGTCAACGTTGTAAATGTGAGTAGATACAACTCAGGAAATAAATAAATCAATTTTGTATCTTTGTCACAATGCAAAAATTAACTCTCAATAACTCAAAATAAAAAGATAGTTCGTAGATCCTCTTTCATTTTGGAAACATCTGCACCTACCCCAGCAGCAACAGCGGAGAATCATCCCTGAAAGTCTGTTTCAGAGTCTGAAGCTCTGAGCTGCAGAGGGGCTTACACTTCAATCATGTTCCAATAAAGAGTGTTTTCTTTCCTCACATGGAAAAGACAATTGGATTTATTGTTCAGTGAACTGGGAATTGGAGCTATCAGATGTAATAGCTGTTGCTAGGACTACGATTCAAAAAGCCTCATGAAACAACGTTGTCTATAAGCTTAAAGTCATAATCAAACCTCTGACTTCAATGTAAGCGCAGTTACATTCAGGTAACATTCAGGTAGTCGAGTAAAAGGAGCTGAGTCTTGCAGCTCTCGTCATCATTCTGCAGAGATTTCAAACACATGAATCTGTCTGATTTCAGTCCTCAAAATCAATCTGAGATCATATAACCCAGGCTAAACATCCCATATAACAGAATAAACGGTGAAAGGTTCATATCTTTCATATCAGCACCATAAATGAGATGCTACTATATGAGACCACGTTAAAAATGATTAAAAAAAACCCATGACACTTTTAATGCCTATTATTTGGAACATTTTTTCAACAACTTACTCAAAAAGTTGTGACATATACGTATACTTTGTATGTATACATGGCTTGTGTATGTTGTTCACGGACATAAAAACATGTGCCCTACTTTTAGAGTTCAAAGCTTGGAAATTCTCTTTGTGCAAAAAAAAAAAAAAATAGTTGTGAAATACAACAAGTAGCACAGTATGGGCAGCATGGCGCGGTTTAATAAGACTTTAAAGGTCGTTTAGATCTGCATGTTTGGGAGCTCTCATATACAGTGCACGGTCATTCCTTCTGACACATAACAAACAAAAATCTTTTGCCTTGTTTGTTCCCATTAGGGGGAAAAATAGAGGCTATGCTCACAAAAATAAAAGTGTCTGATGGAATTATGCTAACACATTGTTTGCAGGTTGATTCAAGGGCCTGAGTAGCAGGAGAAATGTAGCATCAACATGTGCTTTGATATAAGAGGTAAATGAAACCTAAAGTGTGTGTATCCAGACTGTACACACATATTTTCAAGTACTTCTGGGATTCTAACCCATATCCACCGTTTAATAGCACTTGTGGCCATTTTTGTACCCTGTTTACAGCACGATTGTACCTTTTCTACATAATGTGTCTTTAAATGCACATTTTATTCATGTGCTGTTTTTGCAGTCAGAACCCAAACGAATGATCCACAAAAGTAAATATATTACATTGTTCCTTTTAAAAATCATGATATCCACATCTCAAATAAAGTCAAAACAAAAGTAAGAAAAAAAAAACACAGAAAGGAATGACACCAGCTGCCTGTATTTGGTATGAGAGCTCAACCAAAACTGGGAATATTTAAAATAGGTCCATGACATGAAAATCACCCATCATCCTTTGCTGTTCATAGTGAACAGCAGGCTGCGTTTTAGCAGTGCAGTGAAGGGCGGCATGTGTGTCAAAAAGTTTTCAACTTCAAACCGAAGCTTCAGATCTGCAGCGGGGAGAAGGCGTAGAAGGGAAACTGGGCCTCGTCCTCGTCCACAAAGAAACACTGGAAGTACGGCATCTCGTCTGGGGAGGGGGACACAAGGAGGAGTGGTCTAATGTGGATCCTGTTCTTGAGTGGGTTAAAGGTAAACTTGATTTATGAGTGAACTGTGAAAGAAATCTGAACTCACCTTCCATGAGGATACTGTCTGATACAGACGGCTCAGCTGTTGAGAGGAGAACGAAGATAATTAAACATATCAGTGCGACATGACCTTAACCCTCTGATACATGAAACATGACAGACTGTGTCAAGAGTAATTTCCTTTCAAATATTTGATTTTCTGTTGTTTAGGTTACAGACATGTCCACTCTAGAGGACACAAGCCACGAGAGCATTCAACATAAAATACAACAGATTAGTGTAAGTAGAGGCAAAAAATTATTTCTAGGTAATTTGATGAAGAATTTTCTTTTTATTCTTTGGGAAAATATTTTAACACTTTACACATTTTAAATTTTTATATTTCACCATGAGCTTTTTGAATCTCTGATGCTTGCCTGTAACTTACTGTAAAAAAATTACAAAACATGTTTTTGCCATGGACTAAGAAGAATAAAAACAAAATACAGGTCAATATGAAGTTTGACCAAAAAACAAAACAAAAAAAACAATTGACTTTTAAATTGCTTTCTACTAAAGTGACCTCTATGGGTCAGAGTGTTAAATTACATTCCTCAAAAACAGGCCTTACCTTTTATTTTCTCCTCCTTAGCAACTTTCTTCTCTGCAGGTTTTTCTACAGAGAAACAATTGTAAAAAAAAAGTTATGACAGCTACAGAAAATCAACAATAGTATTCAAATTTAGAAGCTGTATGATAAAAGATAATTATACCTTTTATTGCAGGTTCTTGTATTTCTTTAAGAACTCTTTCCTCTGTTAAAAAAGGGAACACTGTCACTTTAAAACATTTGTGAAATAAAATCAAAGACCCTCAGAGGAGACTGCAACTTATTTAGTTTGATTAAACTTTACACTCATCTTTGAAAAGATGATTTGTTGTAAAATAACTGGATACAAATGAACAAAGATCAAGAAAATCTACCTACAAGCAATCTGATTACAATTTGATAAAGATTCTGGTGACGACAAACCTTATTCAAAAACTAATCTGATCATAATTGATCTACTAATATAACTATAGGTAGTGTTAAAGAATAATTTACAGTCATGTGTGTACAACTGATCTGTTACATTTGATTACAATCTAAAAAGTAATCTGATTACAGCTTATCTGATTACTTTTTAAAATTGCAGTAGGAGGCTACCTTTTTTCTTTAGGAGGGATTTGACCTTCTTTGTTTCAGCCTCTTTTTTAGGAGGAGCTGATTTGAACAAAACACAGTTTTAAACAGATCACCTAAAATTCAAACATCAAATGAACTCAAGTGAAACTTCATCAGATCTTCACCTTTCTTTTCAGGAGCTGCTTTAGGCTTCTCCTTTGGAACCTCGGGCGCTGAGTGAGACAAAGAAAGAGGATCAGTCCATATTGTTTTTATTATTTCTACAGTTAATCCATCCAAGAATCAGCCACATTATGACTTCTCATTTCTCTTTTACCTTTTTTAGCAGGTGCTGGCTTTACCGCAGGTTCTAAACAGTAAAATAGAAAAAATGCTGAGTGACGTTTGTTCAGATTCTTTGGTCTAATGTGATGGAAACTATGCAAATGCTTTAGTCTTTGGTCTTAAAGGTAGAGTGTGCAGGATTTTCCCTAAGAAATGAAATGTTAGGTTTTACAGGAACAAACCAGCTCAATCATCATCTCTGGGCCTCTGTATTTGTGTGTCAGTGTCTGTGTGTGTCTCACCCCCTTGTGGACCCCCTCCCACACCTGAATTGTTGATAATTCTACTTTACTCGGGACGTTTCTGGGAGGAGATTAGGAGTTCTTGTGGTGATGACCAGCCAATTACGGCACACCCAATGCACATGTGACTTTGTTGCTGATAGCAAGTGAGAGAAGCTATCCTGGGCAGCTACAGTAGCAGCCGTAACAATGATACTATATTTGCAGCATATCGCATTTACTTGCAGGAAGTCAGGTGTATAACTCTTGAATTTCTCTCACACGATGCTGCAGGTGCTCACAGGGCTGTTTTTTTTTTACAGTCTATGGTGTGTTTACAAAGCTAAGACTGTTAACCCTGCTATTAGCTTCGACCAGAGGCAGTGAGCATGCGCAGCAGCTGACACTGAGCCACAGAGCAGGAGCCCAGTTTGGATGTTGTGTGTAAACAAATAAACGAAACCTACTGAAAATTCCTGCATACCCTACCTTTAGGAATACAAGAGACAAAAGTATAACTCATCCTTACCTTTCTTGGGGGGTTTTGCCTTTTCTTTAACAGCCTCTGCATTAAAGGAAGTAAAAAAGATGTCATGAAAAAACAATGAATGAATCATCCAAAGCAGAGAGCAAAACTTCCAAAGCCTTCTATGTGAAAGCGTGTTGAGCGTGTCGTCAGCAGCCGTATTTAGAGCCACTACAGAAACACACTCCTGCTGCGTACCTTTCTTCTTTTCAACAGCTTTAGGTTTTGCTTCAGTAACAGGTGTAAGAACAACACATGGTCCCATTAATACACTTCATTCTCATGATTTAGTGGGAAATAAATCGCTACAAGAGTCTATAAAAGTCTGATAAAAACAAATAAAATGTGGAATAAGTGAAAGCACTGGAGAAAAATCAGACCTTTTGCAGGCGTCACTGGCTCAGGCTTCTTCTCTTTGAGGAGCTCAGCAACTGCAGCGAATAAAAACAAAACAGATTCCAGTCAAGATGGACACTTTCAGCCCTGAATGTTCATGTTATCAAAATGTAATTAGCTTGTGATTCATTCAGCCATTCATAAAGCTTTTAATGAATCAGGCCTTTAGCGTAGTCACTGAAAAATATAGACGTCATCATGTAAGGGTTTATTTCAACATGCAAACATGACAACACACAAAGGGTTTGTTTCCTTGATGTACAATAAACTGAGGGTCATAGACATAATCAAGAGAAAATAAAGGCTGCCTGGATTGGGACTTAAACTTCAAACTGTGAGAAAATCTGTGGAAACTATCCTCAGGCTCATTAACTCAACATCGTTCTGTTCCTGTCACTGCAGCTGCAGTTTAAAGTAGTTCACAGAGTTCAGATATCTAACTCTAAATGATCTCACGTTTATCCTAAGGTGGATTCTCTTTGTGACAAATGTAAATTAGATGAAGGTTCTCTTTTCCACATGTTCTGGATGTGTTCCTAGTCTTGAACAATTTTGGAGAGAGCTCTTTCAAACTTGATCACAAATCCTTGAAAAGATCTTCAGCTCAGTGGCTAACTGACAAAAATAAAAAAGATTTAAGGACAATATTCAGAAACTCCAGTCAGTTTAAATCAGCCCTCTCCTCTTCTGGTCTTTCTCTTTTTAAAAGGCATCTTTGATATATTATAATCATACCATTGGATCCTTATTGTCTGTGCTCTCCTTGAGTCAATCAAATCAACACCCACAATCAGGGACAATTTGATCAGTTTCCCATTGAGGAACCATTCTCTGTTCACATGTTGCACTGTGCACGTCTTCTTCACACCAGGATCATGGTGCTGAGGTCCGGCATTTAATCAATTTGTATCAGCTGACAACACACTCAAACCAATACTTCAATTTAAAGCCAGTGTCAGCCAATACGGATACTCACCCATATATTGTGCATCCCCACTTTTTACTAATGTTTTATACCCCTCAACCAATAAAAACATTGTTGAGAAAAACAAGTAAAGATTCTAATACCTTTAATCGGTGCCAATGGTTTGACTTTCTCCTTTGGAGTAACAGCAACTGTAAAGAACAAATATGGTGTTATTGAAGAGTAAAATTTACCACTAAAAAAGAAAAGTGCTATGAATTATTCTAACATTAATATATGCCTGATGGATGGTTAACATCTTGAAAAAAGCAAACTGTAGAAGATATGATATAATATTTCTTTGTAAAATGTGGTGAACTAAACGAAGATGTACCTTTCTTCAGCGGCACAACCTTGACCTTTGCTTTTGTCACTGAGACATTTTTGGGTGAAACTTCAGCTTCTGAAAGAAAACAATGAATGAGTCACAAACTACAGCCACATTATCGACCCCTGAGACTCCAGATTATAGAGAAAGAGACAAATCATCAAATCAGTACAAATCTTGAAGGTTTTACTTATAAAACACTTTCTTAAAAAGGGTCATCTCTTTAATGGTATCTTAAAACATGCATCCTCAAAGATCAATTTTGTTAGTGTCTGTTTTGTGTCTTATTTCCTCAGAAAATCATCATGAATTATAACAACTTGTTCAGAGGAGAAAAAAAACAAACCTTTTTTCAGAGTCACTGGTGCAGGTTTTTTCGCTTTGACAACCTCAACTGATGAGGGAAAAAAAGTTCTTTATTGTTTTAATTTTCAACTGCTGGTGTCCACATAATCACTGAAATACAGTTCATTTATAAACACAGTGCAGCCTGCATGCTTCTCCTTGCTGAGGTTGTTTTGTTGACTTAAATTCATGAATGTTCATTTGTCATTTTACAGTCAAGCGTCTAATTTTGTTATGTTCCAGCTGCAGCTAATAAAAAGGAAAAATAAAATCGATTATTCCAAAAGAAGTCTAAAAGCATTTGGAGCTGAGTTTCTATGTGTGCGTGATGATGTGAGCATTACATGAGCAGAAACAGCCACTAGTTTCTAAATCACAACAGAAACACACGTCTGCTGCATACCTTTTTTCTTTTCAGCAGGTTTAACTTTGGCTTTGATAACTGATGCAAGAAAATATGGATTCATAAACCCTAATGTAGCATACATGACTGAGTAAAAGATTGATCGTGAAGATAAGTTTAAAGACAAACCTTTTTTGGGTGCTGCTGGCGCTGCCTTCTTCTCCTTAAGGGCCTCAGCTGTAAAAGCAAATGAGTAAAAGAAAAATATGAACAAACATAATTTTAAATTGAATTATAACTCTTTTTGTTTCTTTTTTACACTTATAGCTGAAATATGCAACTGAAATTCTTATGTTAACTTATCAAATCTTGGCTTACTATGTTAAGATCTCTGACACATTATTGAAGCCTCCTGATTGGGCAGTGTGAGTTTTTCATTTACTGACACACTACAAAAACAGATTTTTAAAACAGTCAAAAAAAGCATCTACCTTTCTTTGCTGCTGCTGCTGGTTTGACTTTCTCTTTTGGAGGAACGGGCACTAAAGAGTAAACAGATTTTGATTTAAAAACCAAAAAGTTCAAGAGACGATTAAAGGTCAAGTTTGATGTGATCAGTAAAACAAAGACGTACCTTTCTTCAGCGGCACAACCTTGACCTTTTCTTTTGTCACTGAAACATTTTTGGGTGAAACTTCAGCCTCTAAAAGAAAACAAAGTATGAGTTAGAAACTACAGTCAAACTGAGTGCTCCAGATCACAGAGAGAAAATAAAAATCAGAATTTATGTCACGACCTAAATGTTTGATTTTAATGGTATCTGTTTTTGAATGCATGCATCTTCAAAGATCAGCAGGTAAGTTTCTGTTTGGTGTCATATTTTCATGAAACGTCCTTGTAATGAACTAACTTGTATATACCCATTATTCATTCCACTGACAGAAACTACAAAACTACTTCTGTTAAAACCCTACCATGTACTTCGGAGTATGAGTGAGACAAATACTTAAAGAATTAACTAAAAAGAGTAAAAAAAGCAAACAAACCTTTTTTCAGAGTCACTGGTGCTGCCTTTTCCTTCTTAAGGACCTCAGCTGATAAGAAAAATATGATAATAAATGTTAGTTAATGTGTTTCATTTAAACAGCTGGTGTCCATGTGACGATTATATTCAAGGATTCAAGGAGTTTTATTGTCATTCAACCCATGTAAAACATGGGTGGGACGAAATTAGGTTACCCTGGTCCCGGAGCAAGCCCAATCATAGAAATGAGAATAATAAATATAAATATATACAAATATACAATAAAAAAGAGGATAAAAGAAGAACACAATCAACTAGCCTTTTTAACAAATAGACAGAATAAAATAATTAACTGTGCAAAAATTGCAGTGTTCATTTGTCATTTGTTTTTCATTTGTTCATTTGTTCATTTGTATATTTGTCATATACTTGATTTACAACAACCTTGGTTTATTTGCACACAATGCAGCTTCTACAAGCAAGCAGTTTCTTTTGCAACTCAGCTAACAGTTAAGCATGAAATTGTTGGAAGCATTAGTGTAGGATAAATTAAAACATTCTAAATAAAAATAAAGGTGAGGAGCTGAGTTATCATGTGGCTTAATGATGTGAGTGTTACATCAGCAGTGACAGTCACTAACTTCTAAATCACCACAGAAACAACGTCTGCTGCGTACCTTTCTTCTTTTCAGCAGGTTTAGCTTTAGCTTTGGCTTTGATAACTGATGCAAAAAAACATGGGTTTACAAACTCTAATGTACAGTATGAATGCAGTGAAATGAGGTAGAAAAATATAGATTAACTGTAAGGGATGTGCAAAAACTTACCTTTTTTGGGTGCCACTGGCTCTGCCTTCGTCTCCTTAATGACCTCAGCTAAAGGATAAATGAGAACAAGAAAATTTCAGCAAATTCAGATTTAGTATCTCTTTATATCAGCTCAATTTATTTGCATGATAGCATTTTTAACATGTTTTTCAAGCAACCACAATGAAAACTTTTTTTTAAGTCTCAAAATTTTGCAGCTGAAAACTGTGCAGGCAAATAAATATGAGTTTTCACAAATGTCCTCCAGGTTTTGTGATCTTCAAACTTAGAATGTGTTTGTTACCTTTCTTAACAGGAGCTGCTTCACCTTTTTTCTTTAGGGGTTCTGTTTTTGGAAAAATACAAAAAATTTAGAGGAAATTTGCCTTTAGTTGATTTACTTACTGTCTGTGGCGGTATTTACTTTCAGCAAATGCATGATGTAGAAATGCGGAGCATCGCATTTCAACATTAAGCATTTTCTTGCAAGAAAGGCTCAATGTTGAAATGCTGAGCCACAACCCTTACCTCAACATTTCCTCTGCTCCTTTAAAGCACATCTGAACTCAGTGACCTGCTCCAGATCCTTTTGTAAAGGATGCTCAGCATTTCAACATAATTCTTCATAGTTGTGAACATGTTAGACAAGAGTTTGATGTTTGAAGCAATCAAATAAAAATGTTTACCTTTCTTTGCTGCTGCTGGTTTGACCTTCTCTTTTGAAGGAACAGGCACTAAAAAGAAACATTTTTGAATTAAAAAAAAAAAAAAAATTTAACATATTATTAAATGTAAAGTTCTAACTTATTGGTTTTAAGTATACTGATGTTTGGGCTGAAAGTACATTTTGATAAATGAAAGATCTACCTTTTTTCAGTGGCACAACCTTGACCTTTTCTTTGGTCAGTGAGACATTTTTGGGTGAAACTTCAGCCTCTGAAAGAAAACAATGAATGAGTCACAAACTACAGCCACACTGTGCACTCCAGAGAATCTTGATCTACCAGCCAAAGATTACAGGAGACAACTACAATGTTACAGCATTTCTTTAAAAAAGGATTATATCTGTAATATTAAATGTTTTATTATTGATGCCAAAATAGAAACATTTGAACAAAAGAAAGATTTAAGCTCAGTCATTATACCACTGAGTATAAGTATAAGTATAACCATATAATACTTCACTAGGATATGGACAAGAGAAACAAACCTTTTTTCAGAGTCACTGGCTCTGCTTTTTTCTCCTTGAGGACTTCAGCTAACAAGACAAATAGAACAAAAAATGTGAACCAGTGTTTCCAACTTGAGCAGCATGTGTCCATTTTAATACTCAATACTTGATTTACAATAAAAGCAGTTCATTTGCAGACTATACAGCCACAATAAGCATGTTAGCTCTTTGAAAAACATGTAAAATATTGCTGTGTCGTTGGTTAAAATTCATTAACATGGATTTGTAAAATTGAATTAAGTTGCTTGGAAAGGAAGTATAAAGAAAAGATTATGCAAAATACAAATAAAAATAAAGGTTTGGTGCTGAGTAACAACTAAGCAACATGATGTGAGTGTTACATGAGCAGAAACAGCCACTAGTTTCTAAATCACTACAGAAACACACATCTGCTGCGTACCTTTCTTCTTTTCAGCAGGTTTAGCTTTGGCTTTGATGACTGACACAAAAAAACAGATTTATAAACTCTAATTTACAGTGAATAACTGTGTGAAAGATCCATTGTGAAAATAGTGTAGCGACAAACCTTTTTTGGGTGCGGCTGGCTCTGCCTTCTTCTCCTTAAGGGCCTCAGCTGTAAAAGCAAATGAGAACAAGAAAATAATCAGTATAGCTGTTGATTTGCATCATTTTATGTCAGCTTATCAGGGCTTTTTTATGCATGATGACATTTCATTTATACAAAGTTGCCCACATGCAAAGGCTTTGTTTTTTTTTAAAAGCGGTTTACTAAAAGTACCAACCTTTCTTAGCTGCTGGTTTGACTTTCTCTGTTGGAGGTACAGGCACTAAAAAGTCAATGGTTTACAATTTGAACAGACTCCAAATTAAAATAAATTATCAAAATTAGAGTTTCAACTTGCTCCTTTGAATAAATTTTTATTTCAGCCAAACAAAGATGTACCTTTCTTCAGCGGCACAACTTTGACTTTTGCTTTTGTCACTGTGACATTTTTGGGTGAAATTTCAGCCTCTGAAAGAAAACAAAAAAGAAAGGAGTTAGACAATCTCTTCTTTGTTAAGGTAGAGTTTGCAGGATTTTCCTGAAAAGTGAAATGTTAGAATAAACATCATCTCTGGGCCTCTATACCTGTGTGTCAGTGTCTGTTTTATTGATGTTTTTTTTATTTTTCTTGGGAGGCTTCTGGGCAGAGATTAGGAGAGTTATGGTGATGACCAGCCAATCACAGTGCACTCAGTGCTCAAGGGACTTTGTGTTGATGATATTGAATGGGAGACGCTATTCTGAGCTTCTATGAGTGGCCATAACACAGAGAAAGAATGACACTATATTTGCAGCATATCTTTTTTACCTGCAGGAAGTCAGATGTACGGCTCCTGAGTTTCTCTCACGTGATGCTCACAGGGCTGTTTTTACCATCTATGGTGTGTTTACAAAGCTACAACTGTTAGCCATACGATTTGCTATGATCGGAGGCAGTGAGCATGCGCGGCAGCTGACACTGAGCCCAGTTTGGATGTTGTGAGTAAACAAAAAACGAAACCTATCAAAAATAATCCAGCATACCCTGCCTTTGAATTAACAAAATGTTGGCCTTTTTGTTCTATTCCCTTCGAAAACTGTGGTTGGTTTAGTCTTAGGTGGAGCAAGGTCTGTGTAATTATGTTTAAGTTTCATTATCCCAGAAAATACAACACTTCAATTGAATAATTCACCAGCGTGTGAAATATGTCTTACCTTTTTTGGTGACAACTGCTTTTGGCTTCTGTTTTGGAACCTCAGCTGCTAAAGAAATGACACACGTGATTTTCATAAAGCAAACTGAACGTTTAACTTTCATCAAACACTTCAAATGTGACGTACCTGTCTTTGCAGGCACTGCTTTGACTTTCTCTTTTGGAGGCTTGACTTCTGTAAAAACATAAAAAAGCTTCAGCTGATAATTATCAATTCAACATATAAGGCTAAAGAGAATCTAAAACCAAATCAAAGGAATTACCGATTTTCATAGGCACTATTTTGACTCTCCGTCTCGGCACAGAGACGTTTTTGGGAGCGCCTTCTTGTTCTGTGGTTAGAAATGTGAAGGTTGAAAAATAAAACAAACAAACAAGCAAAACAAAAAACAGTAAATAGATGTTTGAAATGTATAATTGTATACTAAAACACCAACAACTTTTACCTTTTTTCAAAACAGCTGGTTTTGCCTTTTCTTTAGGAGCAGCAGCTTCTGTGAGTCAAAAGGAAAATACTTAAATCTCACTGTGCTGATAAATAAC
Source organism: Thalassoma bifasciatum (assembly GCA_008086565.1). Classification (NCBI taxonomy): domain Eukaryota; kingdom Metazoa; phylum Chordata; class Actinopteri; order Labriformes; family Labridae; genus Thalassoma; species Thalassoma bifasciatum. The sequence continues at coordinate 15,806 of RPOG01007034.1, forward strand.
TGTGAGTTCTAACAAATGTTTTCCAGGTTTTATGGTCTATGAATTCAGAATGTGGTTGTTACCTTTCTTAGCAGGAACAGCTTTTGCTTTTGCTTTTTCCTTTGGAGGTTCTGTTTTTGAAAAAAGACTCAAAGTTAGAGAAATTTTGCCTTTGGATGAATTAGTGATGAACATATTCATTTCTGCTGTTGTATTCCTGCAACATTTTTGTGATGCTGATGAAATGTATCACTGTCTAAAGCACAATGTTGCTATTTGTTCCACTTCTCTGGTAATTATGATTTTTATCTTTAATTTAACTCGTGCATATATTTCTAAAATTTCATCTCATATTTATTTTTCCTTTTACAAGAGAGTATCATGAAATCGTTGAAATACCTGGTTTAACAGGCAGCTTGACTTTTTCTTTTGGTTCCTTTTTCGGCTCTTTTGCTGCAGCCACAGCTGAAAAGTAATAATATAAAAAGTCATTTCAGATACATTCTCAGATATTTTCAAAAGGTTAGCATTATTTTAGTGACACTGTTATTAAAAACAAATTTGAAAAGTTGTTACATATATAAAATGTCTGTACCCTTCTTTTCAGGTTCTGCTTTGGCTTTGGCTTTAGGACCTTCAGGAATCTCTACAGCTGGGGAATATTCACAAATATATGTCTTTAACTCATTATAGCTACACATTGACATGCATCTGTCATAAATATAACTTGTAAAGAGTTGTTTTGGATTGAGACTGGTTTTTGTGTTCTGCACCTGTTTTTGTTATGTTAGGATGTTCCTTCTTCAGAACAGGAGTCAGCTTCTTTTTCACAGCTGTCGGAGTCTTTACTGCCCTCTTGGGTTCTTCAGCTGAAATGCACAATAGATGATGCCACAGTGTCACAGAAGTCATTTTATTTTACCCTGCATGTAATTTTCTGCTGGTGCAGTCTGACTGGTATCTCATAACAGAAAAATGATACATACATCACAACGAATTTATATAAAGTGACTGTGCTGTTGTTAAAAACAAACCTACTTTTTCATTTTCCCTTTCAGAAGGCTCTGTGTATATTTATTAAATACAAACAACAGGGATAGAAATATCATGGCTCTTACATCAGGCTTCATCTCACCTGCTTTTGTCACATTGAGATGTTCTTTCTTCAGGACAGACACAACATCTTTCTTGACCACTTTAATGGCCCTTTTGATTTTTGTGTCTGCAACATAAAGACAAAACAATTCAACCAACAGTTTCAAAACCTATGAAGAAAGAAGCAAAGAAAGGAGACCTGGAATATGCAATACATCATAAAACTAGTCAAGAATATCATTGTTAGCATCTTAGCATAATGCTGTAAGCACGTAGACTGCTCCAGCCATGGATGTAGGTCCTGCTTACATGACAATGGTTTTAGGATAAAACACAAAACTATTGTTGCATTTCAGCCTCCCAGCATTACAGCGTTTTAGCTGACCTAAAATGAAAACTTTTGAGAACGCCCTCCAGAGTGGATTTTTTCTGAAATGCTGTTTCCACTGTCTCCGTGTAAACGCAAAGCCGGTGTTTCAGGTGGAATCGCTCAGCTTTGCAGCTGCACATTAAACCCCCTCTGTGTGCAAACCGAACAACAACAAGAACTAGAGGGGGGCCCGCACTTCCTTTCAGCAAATGCAGGATGTTGAAATGCTGAGCAATGCATTTCAACTCAGAGTTTTTCCTGCAAGTAAAAGAGAGAAGTGCTCAACATAATACTGACCTACCGTTCCGTTCTTGTGCTGCTGAATCTGCTGAATCTGCCTTTTGACAAAATACGCATCTATTTCACTATTTCTGCAATTAGATAAAGAGTTTATAGAATAAACTCCAGATGATCAGCTCACCTCTTCTTCAGCCTCTAAACTGTAGTCGTGTATACGGCTCCTACAGTTACATCACCATCTACAGTCCTGACATACATATTTCAGCGTTTTAAGTCCCTCAGCATTTCCGTGTAAATGCAGATTTTTTTTTTTTAGTTTCCCTGCGTTTTAAGGTGAAACACTGTGAAACAATGTCGTGTAAATGGGGCCGTAGTCTTCATGATGTCACTTGTTGGTTTCTAAAGAGGTATGGTGGTAGTTGCCATATTGGAAATGCTAACCCAAGCTTGTCTAACGCTAAAAACATACAAACCTTTTTCTGTGACAGGCTTCTTGATTTCTTCCTTCTTTTCTTTGGTGGGTTTCTCTGGCTCTTTTTCTTTGGAAGGTTTCTCTTTCACCTCTTTCTCTTCTTTTGGAGGTTTTTTAACCTCTTTAGCTTCTTTAGGTGTTTTTTCTGGCTTTACAGCCTCTTTTGAGGGTTTCTTTGGTTCTCTCTTTTCTTTGAGAGGTTGGATGTTTTCCTTGTCTTCTTTTGTCTTCTTTGAAGGTGTCACAGTCTTCTTGACTGCAGAAGGCCTTCCTTCTTTCTTCTTGGAGACTGTTAGCACCTCTTCTTTCTTTATCTCCTCAGGGGACTTTGTTTTTACCTGTTTCTCCTCTGAGGGTTTCTTCACTTCTTTTCTTTCCTTTGAAGGCTTCTTCTCATCCTTCAGCTCTTTAGCTTTAACTTCTTCCTCAACCTTCTCTTGTTGAGGCTTTTTTGGTTTCTTCTCTACCTTTGGTAGTTTTAAGTCCAACTCTGCTCCAGGTAGTTTCTTCTCTTCTTTCTTATCTGTTGGTGGTAGCTTCACTTCTTTCTCTTCCTTGTGAAGCTTTTTGTCCTCCTTTTCCTCTTTTAATGGTTTCTTTACTTCCTTTTCTGCTTTGGAAGGTTTAGCGTCTTTCTTTTCTTTTGGAGGTTCTTTAGGTTCCTTCACTTCTTTTTCTTCTTTTAGTGGTTTCTTGATGGCTTTCATCACTGTTGCTGGTTTCTTGCCCTCCTTCTCATCTTTGGGAAGTTTGGTAATCTTTTCTGCTTTTGGTGGTTCTTTGACCTCTTTCTCCTTAAGTGTTCTCTGCACTTTTTTCTCTACTTCCTCAGGTTTTTTAATTTCCTTCTCTGCTCTGGAAGGTTTTGTGATAACCCTAACTTCTGCAAAGGGTGTTTTGATAACTTTGTGTTCTTCATGAGTTACATTAACTTTCCTCTTTTCTCTGATGTGTTTGATGGCTTCAGGCCCTTCCTTTGGTGGTTTCTTGGCCTCTTTAAAATCTTTTAAGGTCATTTTGGCCTCTTTTTCTTCTTTAACTGGTTTCCTGGCCTCTTTTTCTTCTGTAGGTGGTTTCGTGGCCTCTTTAAAGTCTTTTAAGGTTATCTTGACCTCTTTTTCTTCTTTTGGTGGTTTCTTGTCCACTATTTTCTCCTCTTTTGGAAGTTTCTTGGCCTCTATCTTCTCCTCTGTTGGTGGTTTCTTGGCCTCTTTAAAATGTTTTAATGTGATTTTGGCCTCTTTTTCTTCTTTTACTGGTTTCTTGGCCTCTGATTTTTCTTCTGTAGGTGGTTTCTTGGCCTCTTTAAAGTCTTTTAAGGTTATCTTGACCTCTTTTTCTTCTTTTGGTGGTTTCTTGTCCACTATTTTCTCGTCCTTTGGTGGTTTCTTGTCCACTATTTTCTTGTCTTTTGGTGGTTTCTTGTCCACTATTTTCTCGTCTTTCTGTGTTTTCTTGTCCACTATTTTCTCGTCTTTTGGTGGTTTCTTGTCCACTATTTTCTCGTCTTTCTGTGTTTTCTTGGCCTCTATCTTCTCCTCTTGAACTGTTTTTTTGGCTTCTTTAAAATCTTTTAAGGTTACCTTGGCCTCTATTTTCTCCTCTGTTGGTGGTTTCTTGGCCTCTTTAAAATCTTTTAATGTGATTTTGGCCTCTTTTTCTTGTTTTACTGGTTTCTTGGCCTCTATTTTCTCTTCTTTTACCTGTTTCTTGGCCTCTTTAAAATCTTTTAATGTTACCTTGGCCTCTATTTTCTCCTCTGTTGGTGGTTTCATGGCCTCTTTAAAATCTTTTAATGTTATCCTGGCCTCTTTTTCTTCTTTTTGTGGCTTCTTGTCTACTATTTTCTTTTCTGTTACAGGTTTCTTGGCCTCTTTAAAATCTTTTAAGGTAGTTTTGGCCTCTTTTTCTTCTTTTGGTGGTTTCTTGGTCTCTTTTTTCTCTTCGGTTGGTGGTTTCATGGCCTCTTTAAAATCTTTTAATGTTATCCTGGCCTCTTTTTCTTCTTTTGGTGGTTTCTTGGCCTCTATTTTCTCCTCCATAGGGGGTTTCTTGGCCTCTTTTAATTCTTTTAAGGTAGTTTTGGCCTCTTTTTCTTCTTTTGGTGGTTTCTTGGTCTCTTTTTTCTCTTCGGTTGGTGGTTTCATGGCCTCTTTAAAATCTTTTAATGTTATCCTGGCCTCTTTTTCTTCTTTTGGTGGTTTCTTGGCCTCTATTTTCTCCTCCATAGGGGGTTTCTTGGCCTCTTTTAATTCTTTTAAGGTAGTTTTGGCCTCTTTTTCTTCTTTTGGTGGTTCCTTGGCCTCTTTTTTCTCTTCGGTTGGTGGTTTCTTGGCCTCTTTAAAATCTTTTAAGGTAATTTTGACCTCTTTTTCTTCTTTTGGTGGTTTCTTGGCCTCTGTTTTCTCTTCTGTTG
>RPOG01007035.1:1503-20367 GCA_008086565.1 Thalassoma bifasciatum
AATGAAACACACAAAATGAAAATGTATGAGTCACTACAGACACTTGAGAGATACTTGCCAATAATTTCACACAGAAAAAATAACAGGAACATATAAATATATTTTCATATATTTGGTTGCACCACCTGACATTTTTGGGTGCTCAAATTAAAAATACTAAAAAATAATGAACCTAAAAACTTTGAAATGTTGGTCAACTACTGAAATCTGTTAGAAAACATAATTCTTCACTCAGAAATATGTTTTTATCCATTTTCAAAGAACTTTTTAAAAATACATTCTTAGACCCTCTTTTTGTCATTGACCCATATAGAACAATATAATAGACCTAATATGCTATTTTTTTAAAAAGCACATTTTGTCAATAGAATGTTTTTCTAACATGGTACTTTCTCTCTACTATTCTAAAAATGTAAAAAAAACCCAGTGCACAATAAATCAAGGATAACAGGCATGTGCAGCTGAGATTTTTTGTGGAGGAAAAGATTCAAAACTGCATTAAAACTCTGCTATTTTGCCATTGTGTTGTTCACTTTCACTTGAGTATCACAGAATAACGCCCTCCCACTTTCATTCTGCTCAAACTGGTATGAGCTGGTTCATCAGAATGCACAGAAGTTCTGAGAATCCAGACTGAACCGGCTCCAGAACCAGAACCGTAACAGCGTGAAAGTAGGAAACCTTTCACATTTGAACCAATACGGCACCAATGCTTGATGCCCAACCATCAAGCAAAGCTGTAAAAGTGGACCTGATGACGCAACACGCAAAACACATTGTTCATAAAAAAATAAAGAAGGATTTGTTTTTTTGCAAGTTTATGATATTTTCCTGGCTGTGCAAAAAAAAAGAATAACTTTATGCCTTAAAAATCTGACTTTATTCGAAAATTTTTACATGATATGGCAAAAAAAAAAATAAATAAATATATAAGTATACCTCAACAAAGCCAAGTTTGAAATAGGCTTCCATAACTCACTGAATAACACCCCTGCTCTTTAAAAAAAAGAAAAGCAAAGAAACTGAAAAAAGTTCACTGGAACATTATAAAGAACATTGTATTCCTCAGAAGAGTACACTGTGTACTCGAGTCTATAAATATATTTTCTCTAAATTAACCCCTTTAATATTGCTGTGGGGACTTGTTGTGCTGCAGCAGAGCTGAGATGAGTGACCTTATTTAACTCTGTGGGATTTTTTTTTTTTTATCCCCAGAGTTTAACACCAAAGATCCTCCTTTAGAATCAGACTCTTTATGGAAACACACAGCAACACAGCACAGTTAGTTCCCAGGGGTTTGAGTGTTAACTGAGTAAGACTGCTAGTTTATGAGGACTAGTTATCCAGTTGGCAGGAATTATTGCACCTGCCAAACAGATCCAGAGAGAGAGAGAGAGAGAGAGAGAGAGAGAGAGAGAGAGAGAGAGAAATGGCGCCTCGATGCTGCGCTCCTCATAATTACTACTTTGTCCTTTAATGTTGACATTTTAACTTCCAGTTTAGACACATTTTCCTCATGATTTCAGAATTTGACTTTTTATCCCAAAGTTCTGCCAAATTATCCAAAAATTCCTACTTAATGTCTGAGAATTTTGCCTTTTTTTCTTCATAATTTTGACTTCTGTATTTCAAAAATATTTCTATTATCCTGAGATTTGACTTTCTATCTCTTGGCTTTGACTCTTCACAAATTAGACTTTATAACCTCATGATTCAGGGAAACTGAAACTGAAAATCTAATCTTTTTTTTCTTACAATGTCAACTTCATTATCTCAGAATTTTGACTTTGTAATCCTCAAAATTCTGACAAGCTTTCCAAAAATATTGTCTTTGTATTAACCCAAAATCTAGAATGTACTGTCTCAAAATTTGGACTAAAATCTCGAAATATAGATTTTTTTTTCCTCAAAAATTTGACTTTTTATCAACTGAAAAATTTAACTTAATCTTCTTAAAATTTCATTTTTCCCCCCTCTTATTTTTGTCTTAATTAACTAAAAAATTCGACATTTTACATTAAAAATGTGACATATTATCTCAAAATTTTGACTTGGTGTAAGCAAAAAACAACTCTCAAGAAATCAGCATTTTGAGTTATGGCAGAAATGGGCTTCCATAACTCACTGAAACATACTTCTCCCCTTTCAAAGAAAAGAAACTGAAAAAAGTTCACTAGAACATTATAAAGAACATTGTATTCCTCAGAAGAGTACACTGTGTACTCAAGTCTATAAATATATTTTCTCTAAATTAACCCCTTTAATATTGCTGTGGGGACTTGTTGTGCTGCAGCAGAGCTGAGATGAGTGACCTTATTTAACTCTGTGGGATTTTTTTTATCCCCAAAGTTTAACACCAAAGATCCTCCTTTAGAATCAGAGTCTTTATGGAAACACACAGCAACACAGCACAGTTAGTTCCCAGGGGTTTGAGTGTTAACTGAGTAAGACTGCTAGTTTATGAGGACTAGTTATCCAGTCGGCAGGAATTATTGCACCTGCCAAACAGATCCAGAGAGAGAGAGGGGGGGGGGGGGAGGGTATATCATAACCTCACAATTTTCACTTGTATCTCAAAGTTCTGAGTAATAATCCAAAAGTATAGACTTTGTATTTTATCTTTAAATCTAGACTTTTTTTTAAAATTGTGACGTGTACCTCAATCTCAACTTCTGGTTCCTTATGATTTTGTCTAATTATCATATAAAATTTTTTACTTTATTGTCTAAAAGTGTCAACTTTCTTTTTCCCTCATATTTTTGTTGAAATAACATAAAAAAATGGACTTTTTACTTCAAAAATCTGAAATAATATTACAAATACCTGACTTTTATGCCTTAAAAATCTGACTTTTTATTCCAAAATTTTTACATGATATGGCAAAAAATACGGAGCCCCTAAAGGGACAAGAAAAGGTAAAAAAAAAAAAAAAATGATAATTTCACGTGCGCACTTGAAACTTTTACGTGCTCACCTGAAACCTTTTCTGGTGTCACCTAAAAGTTTTTGGTGACATTTTGTGTACATCCAACGATAGCCACAGAGCTGGCCAGATGTTTGAAGCTGTCCCTCTACAAAAATCAAACACACGATCCAAAGCGGTGAATCCTTTATGTCGAAACAGACGTGAAAGGTTTCAGGTGAGCACCTAAAAGTTTCTAGTGCGCATGTGAAATTATTATTTTTTTTTTTTACCTTTTCTTGTCCCTTAGGGGGCTCCGTAAAAAAAAAAAAATTATATATATTAAAAAAAATAAACTTCAACAAAGCCAAGTTTGAAATAGGCTTCCATAACTCACTGAATAACACCCCTGCTCTTTAAAAAAAAGAAAAGCAAAGAAACTGAAAAAAGTTCACTGGAACATTATAAAGAACATTGTATTCCTCAGAAGAGTACACTGTGTACTCAAGTCTATAAATATATTTTCTCTAAATTAACCCCTTTAATATTGCTGTGGGGACTTGTTGTGCTGCAGCAGAGCTGAGATGAGTGACCTTATTTAACTCTGTGGGATTTTTTTTTATCCCCAGAGTTTAACACCAAAGATCCTCCTTTAAAATCAGAGTCTTTATGGAAACACACAGCAACACAGCACAGTTAGTTCCCAGGGGTTTGAGTGTTAACTGAGTAAGACTGCTAGTTTATGAGGACTAGTTATCCAGTCGGCAGGAATTATTGCACCTGCCAAACAGATCCAGAGAGAGAGAGAGAGAGAGAGAGAGAGAGAGAGAGGGAGAGAGAGAGAGAGAGAGAGAGAGAGAGAGAGAAAAGGGGGAGAGAGGGAGAGATATATATCATAACCTCACAATTTTCACTTGTATCTCAAAGTTCTGAGTAATAATCCAAAAGTATAGACTATGTATTTTATCTTTAAATCTAGACTTTTAAAAAAAAATTGTGACGTGTACCTCAATCTCAACTTCTGGTTCCTTATGATTTTGTCTAATTATCATATAAAAATTTTTACTTTATTGTCTAAAAGTGTCAACTTTCTGTTTCCCTTATATTTTTGTTGACATAACATAAAAAAATCGACTTTTTACTTCAAAATCTGAGAAAATTTCACAAATACCTAACTTTTATGCCTTAAAAATCTAACTTTTTGTTCCAAAATTTTTACATGATATGGCAAAAAAATACGGAGCCCCTAAAGAGACAAGAAAAAGTAAAAAAATAATAATAATAATTTCACGTACGCACTAGAAACTTTTATGTGCTCACCTAAAAAATTTCAAGTGCTCACCTGAAACCTTTTCTGGTGTCACCTAAAAGTTTTTGGTGACATTTTGTGAACATCCAACGATAGCCACAGAGCTGCCAAGATGTTTGAAGCTGTCCCTCTACAAAAATCAAACACACGATCCAAAGCGGTGAATCCTTTATGTCGAAACAGACGTGAAAGGTTTCAGGTGAGCACCTAAAAGTTTCTAGTGCGCATGTGAAATTATTATTATTATTTTTTTACCTTTTTCTTGTCCCTTAGGGGGCTCCGTAAAAAAAAAAAAAAAATGTATATCTATATATATATATATATATATAGATATATATAATAAAAAAAATAAACCTCAACAAAGCCAAGTTTGAAATAGGCTTCCATAACTCACTGAATAACACCCCTCCTCTTTAAAAAAAAGAAAAGAAAAGAAACTGGAAAAAGTTCACTGGAACATTATAAAGAACATTGTATTCCTCAGAAGAGGACACTGTGTACTCAAGTCTATAAATATATTTTCTCTAAATTAACCCCTTTAATATTGCTGTGGGGACTTGTTGTGCTGCAGCAGAGCTGAGATGAGTGACCTTATTTAACTCTGTGGGATTTTTTTTTATCCCCAGAGTTTAACACCAAAGATCCTCCTTTAGAATCAGAGTCTTTATGGAAACACACAGCAACACAGCACAGTTAGTTCCCACCAGGGGTTTGAGTGTTAACTGAGTAAGACTGCTAGTTTATGAGGACTAGTTATCCAGTCGGCAGGAATTATTGCACCTGCCAAACAGATCCAGAGAGAGAGGGAGAGACAGAGGGACAGAGAGAGAGAGAGAGAGAGAGAGAGAGAGAAATGGCGCCTCGATGCTGCGCTCCCTGAGCCAGTGTTTGGAGCCGGTTGGGGACATTCAGTGAGGGAAGACACAAGAAAACAGACATGGTGAATACAAGGAAAAGCTCCCGGCAGAGCTCCGGTCCTTACATCTCCTCTCGGACCCGGTCTTCGTCGCGGATGGAGCGGAACCTTGAAGAACATGTAAACCGGTTTCTTTCTTTCTTTACCGGCGAGCTAGCTCTGTTAGCATCTGTTAGCATTGGCCTCAAGGTGCTCAACACTAGGATTTAATCACAACAAAGTGGGGGCATGAATAAACCTGACACCCTATCAGTCATGTAGACACATATTTAAACACTTAAATCCTGCTATTTATGGAAGTGTTAGTGATTTTTAAGGCTTTATTTAGGTGTCAGTTATAGAGGCTAGCGGTGTTAGCTTCTGTTAGCTCCAAGTTGAGTTCCCTTTGTGTTTGGCAATTTCACCCGGCTGAGTTATTCCGTTATTGTGCTAATATTTCACCATTAATATTAACGACAACAGGGAGTTTCACATGCAGGTAATGACACTTGATTATCACACCAGTGTGGATGCTGTGGCTTCTTTATTGGGTGAATTATAAAGAGGTGAAGCTGTAGTTGGAGGTTGAAGCTAACCGAGCTGTGACAGTGGGGGAAGGGAGGGAGAACCGGGTTCACAACAGTTCCTGGATAAAGTCCCGTATTTAGCAAGTTTGAACTTGGTGAACTTTCTGGTTACACTGCCTCAAGACTCCCGCTCAGCTTGTTTTACTCAACAATTGTTCCAAATGCATAAAACAAAGCCTTAAATTGTGCACAATAATAGAAATGTGTTGTAAATTCTTCCCTTTAGTTCATGCTGTGATCGACTGACCTACAAGCAGCCTGACAGCCTTTGTCTCAAAATGTAAACACTGGGATTATGCAAGACAAGACATTCTGTGTTTCCTCACCATTAACTATTAAACCATTAAACACATGTATTTAGGAGTTAATTTATTTAGAATAGGCATAATACATATTCATGAACATATATGGGTCAATGATGTGCAATATTTCCTTCCATCATAATTGAGTATTTCATCACATGTATTTCTTTATTCTATGAAACCTGTTTTATTTGAACACATCTTTAAACTATTAAAATATAACATGTTTTTTTGTGTTTTGGTTCCTCAAACCCCCAAAATGTCAGGTGGTGCAACCGTCCTGACAAGTATCCACAGTAATTAAACTCTAAAAATTGAATGTCAGTTATTGTAAATGGAAATTAAAAATACAGTGGCATTATTTTATGCTTGAACCTTTTTAAATAAGACATTCTTTGCAAATAAAAAGAATTTTAAAGCTGTTGAGAAATTTAAAAAACTTTTGTCCCGTAATTTTCACCTTGTCAAATGTCAGGGTGGTGCAACCGTAACATTAGACTTTTATTTTAAAGTGGGGGCTCGTCCGGGATACACACACATGAACGATGGGGCTGTAAAGCAGCCGTATAAAATTAATCACTAAACCGAAAACCCGCGGTCCAGTGGGGCGTATTGTACCGTGCCGAGCAGACCGAACGGGTCAATACTCTGCCGCGTACCGTTGCATCCCTAATCTCTACTATGTATCTATGCAGTACAGACTAAGTATTTTTGCCTCACAAAGTGCTGATAGGAGGTTTTGCGCTTAGGCCATCAATATGTAAGATTATAGCCAATGGCTACTTTCCATTTTTAAGTCCCTTTGGCAGGTTAAATTAAAAAACATAAAATAAAATTGATAAAACAACAGTAAGGACAAGTAGAACAGTTAGCCTTCATGGTCAGTAAGCAAAGAGAGAAAAATGTCCTTAAAAACAAAAGTTTTGTGTATTGTAAAAAGTATAATGGATTGTGAAACATACAGGCAAAGGATCAGGGGACCATATATTCTACTGGTGTTAAATGCTAAAAAATACAAATGAAAGGGCTGATTAAAGTGCAAAGTGTTGACGTGTTAGGTGCCTGATTATGTTGCAGATTGCCCGATCACACAATAAATATGAATTGCTATTTTAAACGCACAATTGAATACCAGCAATGTTAGATTTATGATAAGTACCCATTTTTAAGAATATAAAGTGTGTATTGCCTTGCACGTAAAGTAAATGAAGATACAATAAATAACAAAAATGTTAACAGGGAAGAGGGAGTAGTAGTAATGATAATCAAGCAGTGGTGTTTATGTACGAACTCAGTAGAAATTCACCTAACAATTTACTAACAATCACATGATTGTTGCACTCTCAGTCATTAGCACATTGTTCTGTTTCATACTCTGATTTGCAGTGATTCCTGGCGCAGGTCCAGTCTTGTGAGCTGTAAGTTGAGGTTATCTGAGGCCATGTTATTACAATGTTAACCCCTGTTTATGATGCTTGAGAGCAAAAAGCCTCAGCACTAATATAGAGTCTCAGATTCCTGTTATGATTTATACATATCCTCAGCTGACCCCACACATCCAGGACACAAGCTAATCTAACATCTGCTCTCACTTTGGCACTAACAGCACCCATAACATCAAAACAGCCTCACATAGAGGGCTCTCACTGGTACCGACTGAACTCTATGAGGGCTGAAAGATATCGTCATTGTATCAATAATGTGATATAGAAATTCAAGATATTAATATCCCAATTTCAAAGATATCAATGATGTAGATATTCACATGATTGTTGGTGACTTTCTGTTAATGTTGATGACTGACAGTGAGCTCCAATCGATCAACCCCACTTTACACATCCTGTTATATTATGATGCTTTTATTTTTCTGAAAAATGCTGAGTTTTCTCTGATCCAGACTCATATTGTATTGTATCGATATCAAGATATCTGGCATTGATATTGGAGATATGAGATTTTGTTCTTGTTGTTTAGCCCTAGCACTGGTTCATGTAAATAAACGGTACCATGTTTTGGTTCCTAAACTCATCATTGTGACTGTGAGGGAGCGGAAAAGTATATAATATTGTGCACTACTGGGCACGAAAGTACTAATTGTAGACACTAAGTGACCAAATAAAAAGGGTAATCTTCAAAATCAACAACACACAAACCAAACTTACCTGAGACACCCTCATCCTGCCAACAAAAATCGTAGGTCACTAGAAACAAAACTATAAATCAAACGTACCACACCTCATGGCTGTTCAGATCCCGGACGAGCCCCCATTTGTTACGCCCCAACCGAAAGTGGCCCTATGGGGCTAACAACAATCCACAAAAGATTCACATAAAACATACTGAAACACACTTTAAACAATACAAAAAGGGATTTATTTAGGAAAACACCAGGAACAAAGTGCACCAACTAAAACACAAAACAAAATCCCAAATTGAGAGGCAGCAGGGCAGTAGTCTTCAACTCAAAAGCGTCTGCTGACTGCAGGCTGCTCTCAACTTTTATAGGCAGGTGAGCCTCATCAGGAATCAGCAACCTCACCTGGAAATGAGCAGAGGGGAGGAGGGAACAAAAAACATGCAGCCATAACAGTGCATAATGTGTACATTATTTAGAAAAAACTCTGAGTAGTTTGAGTTAATTCATTAAGTTTTAGTAAATTTTAGATAAGGGTTGTCATGTTGAAGAAATTCATGAAACAACTGTGATGTTACAGAACAAATTGTTGAATGTTTTCTTGATATATTTGTTCAAGTTTATGTATTGAGAAGTAAATATGAATTCTTTTTTTTTTTGCACAGCCAGGAAAATATCATAAACTTGAAAAAAAAACAAATCCTTCGTTATTTTTTTATGAACAATGTGTTTTGCGTGTTGCGTCATCAGATCCACTTTTAAAGCTTTGCTTGATGGTTGGGCATCAAGCATTGGAGCAGAATGAAAGTGGGAGGGCGTTATTCTGTGATACTCAAGAGAAAGTGAACAACACAATGGCAAAATAGCAGAGTTTTAATGCAGTTTTTAATCTTTTCCTCCACAAAAAATCTCAGCTGCACATGCCTGTTATCCTTGATTTATTGTGCACTGTTTTTTTTTTACATTTTTAGAATAGTAGAGAGAAAAGTACAATGTTAGAAAAACATTCTATTGACAAAATGTGCTTTTTCAACACCTTTTTTAAATATAATCAAACATAAAAACAGTCAAACATCTGCTTTAGAACTACAAACTCCCATGCTTTTCTTGGTACATAATGTCAGCAAAGACATCACTAAATCAAACATACCTGTAAGTTATTTAATTCTCTGAACCAAATTTCCAATCATACTTTTTTCTCCTCACTCGTCTCCATTTTTCCAGTCTGAACACACCAGCTGGTTCAAGTTTGGGTCAAGGAACCAGAACTTGCATAGAACTGTGCCAGATAATTATTTGAATTTTATATTTTAAATAATATTGTAACGTCAGGGAAAGGCGAAACTGAAGAGGTCTCAGGTTGACAGTTTATCAAAGACATAAACTGGTCACTGTAGGCCGTAACCACGCCGATACAGTCATAATAATGCTTTTACTAACAGCCTGGAAATCCGAATCACACAACAACTTATGAATATAACACACATAACTCATGTTATACTCGTAGTTCACATCCATAACTTATAACAATAACACATTTAACACAACATTAACACCCCACCCAATCTGTTACAATATGTTAACTAATACATGTTGATTAACACTTGCATACAAACATTCGTTTCAATGTCAACGTTTGTCTTACTTGTCTTTTTATAAGTGTAGTACATCTATTTGCTCTATACATAGCTTATAGTGTTAAACTGGGGTCTAATTTATCTGCACCAACATACTTTGTCAACAAATCTGATTCCTATTATGCCTGTTTCTCGTTTAACCTTTATTTAACCAGGTCAAAGCTTATGGAAACATAAAATCTCTTTTGCAAAATCCACACGGCCATAAACACAACTCAAACTTTCATACCATAAATAAGAATAAAGAATGGGGGATATCAGCAAGATTTAAAAGTGTTCCTTTTGAGGTAAAACAGCGTCAAATCATATGTAACTTTTAATCAGTTCCTCTCACTCAGCTGTGATGAGGACTTGTTGTGAGGTGAGTCAAACGAGGACACGTCTCCAGTCGCACCTGTCAGACAACAGCACTGCATTTACCTGCTGTTAGAACATCGTGCTCTTTTCGGTTTGTCTGCACCCAGACATCTATCCAGTCAGTCAGACTGAACCCTCTGCAGCTTTTGCAGACAGTTGCCTATGACAACAGTGAGATACACCGGCATATCAGCAGGGAAGTGAAGCTGTGAAGGGCACGAGCACCAAGGGCATGTGTCTGCTGGGTTTTCTGTTGTGGTTCTGAAATTCATTCAGGAGTTGGGTACAAGGTGTCTCATCCCTTCACAATAATCTATTCTCGTTTTGCCCCTTTGGGTTTTTGATGTCTTGTGTCCTTGATGTGTTTTTTAAAGGGACGGTGAGGACTTTCTAAGTGATCTTGAAAATGTCTCATGTCCAGAAAAATGCCTGATCATAATCCCTAATTTGAAATGAGACTACCAACTCTAAAATTTCATTTCTAAATGCTGGGTCTGATTGATTAACCGTCCACCAAAGTCTCTATGACAACACCAGGTGATGAAGTTTAGCAGTGAGAAGAAAGATCTGTGTTTTTCTGTGATTTATTTAGTAGAAATAGTGGAAACAAGAGCTGGACTGTCTGAGAGAAAAGGGACAGAAGAGCAGAAGAAAGATAAACAGGAGAGTGATAGAGCACAGGCTAAAGGCTAAAACACAAGCAAAAGGCCAAAACATGGGTCAAATGCTAAAACACAGGCTTAAGGTTCAAACAAGAGCTGGAAGCTAAAACTCCAGTAAAAGGCTAAAACACAAGCTAAAGGCTGAATCACAAGCTTAAGTCGGAAATGTGGGCAAGTGGCTGAATCACAGGCAAGTGGCTTAAACTCTAGTGAAAGGCTAAAGCATGACCTAGAGGCTAAATTATGTGTGCTAAAGGCTAAAACACATGTAAAATGCTAAAACACGGGCTAAAGGCTAAAACAGGAGCTAGAGGTTAAACATAAGCTAGAGTCTGAAACATGAGCTAAAGGCTAAAACAGGAGTTAGAGCTGAAAACATAAGCTAGAGGTTAAAACAGGAGCTAAAGGCTAAAACAGGAGTTAGAGGTTAAAACAGGAGCTAGAGGCTAAAACAGGAGCTAGAGGCTAAAACAGGAGTTAGAGGTTAAAACATAAGCTAGAGGCTAAAACAGGAGCTAAAGGCTTAAACAGGAGCTAGAGGCTAAAACACAAGATTGAGGCTGAATTACCCGGGTTTAAGGCTAGAACACAAGATTGAGGCTAAGACTGGAGCCAAAAGCTAAAACACAAGCTTGAGGCTAAAACAGGAGCTAGAGGCTAAAACATATGCTAGAGGCTAAAACAGGAGTTAAAGGCCAAAACAGGAGCTAGAGGCTAAAACACAAGATTGAGGCTGAATTACCCGGGTTTAAGGCTAAAACACAAAATTGGTGCTAAAACATGGGCTAAAGGCTAAAACATTAACTAAAGGTTAAAACAGGAGCTAAAGGCTAAAACAGGAGCTCAAGGCTAAAACAGGAGCTAAAGGCTAAAACAGGAGCTCAAGGCTAAAACAGGAGCTAAAGGCTAAAACAGGAGCTAAAGGCTAAAACAGGAGCTAAAGGCCAAAACAGGAGCTCAAGGCTAAAACAGGAGCTAGAGGCTAAAACACAAGATTGAGGCTGAATTATCCGGGTTTATGGCCAAAACACAAAATTGGTGCTAAAACATGGGCTAAAGGCTAAAACACAGGCTTGAGGCAAAATAGCGATTAAAAGGCTGAAACATTAACTGTCCAAAGGGAGGCGCTATAAGCCACTACAAACAAACTCACCTCACAGTAACTTTAAGGATTAGATTCTTTTTTGGAGCATCTTTGATCGTGTGTAGTATTTGTCTGATGTTGCTGCTTTGTACAGTGAATTAATTTGTTTATGTGAATATTTGCTGGAGGCTGTTGCAGGATTATTATTCACACTTTTTGTTATTTGCTTTTAAAGCTTTGTTTTCCTCTACCTTTTACTCTCTGACACGGCTGCTTGTTTGTTTGTTTGTTTGTTTGTGGAACAGAAGGAGCACAGTAGTGATGTGAGTAGTCCCAGCAGTCCACGGTTGGCTCCCCCTTCCAAGCGGACACGCAGGCAGACGGCCTCCGAGCCCAGCTCCAGTGACACCTCCCCCTCCCCTCAGACCAAAGGCCAGAGGGTCAGCTGGGGCATCCCCACCTACCGCACCAGGTCAGCTGGCAAACTGTTTCCACCAATCGTGATCCTGTCAAAGCCAGAGTGAAGGCGCTTAACATTCAGGGACGGTTCCTGTTAAAAATGGAGAAGAAATGGTTCAGGCTATCATCATTATTATCCGTTATTCTTTTAACAGTTTCCCAAGAAAACTCTGATTCATGATTTTCTGCTTTCACTTTCAATACGTTACACCAGTGATTCCCAACCTTTTCTGACTCAGGGCCCACTTTTAAGTCTTAAAATTTTTCGCGGCCCACCTCCAACCCCATAAATATAGAAGCCATACGATGCCTTGTCAGGATACTTTTATATAATACATAAATATTTATACATGTTTAACCCTTGGGATACCAAATTTACTGGCAGGAGCAAAAAAAAAAAAACCTTACCCCTTAACGACAAACCATTCAAACCATTTCTCCAATCCAAAACCTGAAAAACCTGGCAAAATTGCCAGAGTCTCAAGTTTCCCAGAGTACCTGAATGTGTCATGACGTCAACAACCTTCGTTAACCAAGCAGAAAAGACAAGATAACATCTAACATCACCTTGATTTTCATTTCTCCTTGAAAATTTATGGGAAATCAGTGGTTTGCTTTCGTTAAATTCTGAAAAAACGAAATGTTCTATGTTTTTTCTGCGTTCATCAAGCACTAAATGATGAATCCACATCATATATTTGCACTTCAAAAATCTTCTGAGTTTAGTCTTGACTCAGTGGATCAAAACGAGACCACAGTGAGTTAAAAATGTGATGGAAGCAAAATATTGACCAGAAACTATTTGGTATCCCTGGACTGAGTTTTTACATTTAAAACATTATTTTGTATGTTTTTATCTTTATGTAAACACCCTTCCCACACACACACACACACACACACACGTTCAAACTAAAATCAAAGTACTTTGGAAACGATTTTGGGGCCCACCTGCAACACCTTTGCGGCCCACCAGGGGGCCACGACCCACAGGTTGGGAATCACTGTTACACATTCCCTAATGAATCACAGACCATAGAGAAAACAGAGCTAGCTCCATGCTAAAGTACATGGAGAATTGCATTGATATGCTTGTGATTAGCATACAATGATATAACTTCAGTTTACAACAGAATTTCAACTTTCAACAAAGAACTTAGAGAGAGACAGATGGTTTTTCTAAGGGCCTGTACTGATTATCAGTAGTCCAGGAGGTCGATAACCGATATTTGGAGCCCATAGTTATTTGCAGTTAACATGAAAATACTGGTATCAGAAGTTTTATTTAGAGAAACTTCAAAACTTGACTTTGTCTAAATGCCTTTAAGTATAACTTTATTAAAGGGACTGTGAGGACTTTTCAAGTAATTGAGAAAGTCTCATCTATAGATATATGCCGGATTGTAATCTAAAACTAAAAATGAGATTATCAGCACAAAACAGGTTATTTCCCTCATCGACTTTCAGATTTAATAAAAAGGCAGATGTCGATATGCTTCAAAATGCAAATATCAGTGCTGATAATCTGCCCATCCTCAATAGAAACATATCACAATTAGTCTTTCTAAACAATGCTGAAACCTCAAAATGTCAAATATCTACAGGTAAATGTTTTCCAAATAGGAGGTGACTTCAGCACAACTACGGCAAGCTCAAGGTTCCAAACAACTCAAACCTTGCTAGGCGACCTATTTTAGTGAATAAAACATAACAAAACAAAAAAAAAATCGACGTCACCTGAAATGCAATGTTTACTTATTTTTATTTATTTACAAAGATGTTTTACTTACTTCTACTTAGTTATGTCAAGAGACGTCCATATTCATCGACCAACTTTGTATTTATTTACTCAGAAGCTCAATAAATTGTTTATGCAGAAAATCTGTAAAGCTACTTTTTGTACAGAAAACTCACAGGAGGAATTGACATAGAATCAGATTTATAAGCGGAATCAATAAGTGCATTGGTATCAATAAAATCTTGTCAATTCCTGTCTCTCTAATAATGTTGTGACACAGCAGTTTATTGCCTCATTGCCTGTGGCAGAAGCACAATGTTCTTGTTTTAACATTATCAGTTTGTTCCATATCTGTAGAAAGATCAAAATTAAAATAGTCCAGAGAAAGTTTATAATTCTATTTGCTTTTAAGTAGAGTTTATAAGATCTAACTAAAAACTTAAAGAAAGGAGAAACTCTGACAGTATCGCAGCAGTTTGTTTGTACCCTGTTCATCTATAATTACATATTTCCACTCTGCTGTTTTGTTTCCAGGTTGTCCTCTCGCATCATGCAGAATGGACATGGTAATGTAACTGTTTCAACTTCTCTTTCTCTTTAAAACCACACGTTTAGTCATCAACATTTGAATGACACAGAAAAAAAAGGATTAACTGAGCATTTGTTGTTGCTGCAGCCCATATGAATCAGAGTGGAGGGGGAGATCACTCCCACATGAACGGTCATGTGGAGCTGAAGAGGAGCTGCCGGGTGAAGAAGAGCCAATTTGAACACCTCAACCAGAGCCTGCTGTTTGACCAGCTGGTCAACAGGTAACCAACCAGAGCAACTTCATACTGACTCGTGTGATAATACACATCATATGAGAGTGGAAATAAACTGTTAGAGAACCAGTTTGCAGCACAAAAATCCACCCGTTATGACTCAGATAAATCTCAAGATTACATTTTTGTTTGGTTAATAAATCGTCAAGGTCGTCTGGTGTTTTAAAGTGTTATGAAAATATTTCTCTGACTCAAACTGTGTGTGTGTGTGTGCAGCACTGCTGAGGCTGTCCTCCAGGAGATGGACAACATCAGCAGCATCAGGCAGAACCGTGAGGTGGAGCGACTCCGCATGTGGACTGGAGATACAGAGGAGGTGGGTGTGACCTTCCTGGAAACCACAATGCAGTAACAAGAAAAGAACCACCGGACTATTACTAATACAAACCATACACTCACTATCTAAACTACAAAGGTACAAAATCATTGGAACAGCACAGAAATGCCTCAGTGGCTAATTTCCTAATTGCAAATTAGACTAATTTGCAATATGACTTGTTGCAATATTCTAAGTGCAGACAGTGCAATATTTCTTTAACCTATGTCAGAATACCAGATAAACTTACCAGTAGATGTTTTCTGCTCTACACCAGTGTTACTCAACCATGCTCAACCCATAAGACAAATTGTTGAACAATAGCCTTGCAAGACAAACAAATCTAAATGGTGAAAAATGGCAAAAATGGTCAAGAGACAGCAAAAATTGGGAGAAAACTTGAGAAGTACTCAGAAAGTAGCAAATAATGGCCCTAAAGTGGTGAAAAAAAAGATTGAAAAGTGACTAATATGGCCAAAAACCAACAAAAACATTGCAAAATTTCTGTAACCCCAAATATGAAAGAGTACCAGGTGCAATTTTTTGAAGTATTTTTTGTGCTTTACACCAGTGTAACTCAACCATGCTCAACATAAGAGTCAAATTGTTGAAAACTACCTCTGTGAGAGAAACAATCAAAATGGTACAAAATGGTTGAAACAGCATGGAGTAGCACGGAATTAGTGTAAGGTGGCAAAATGGTCAAAAAGCAGCAAAAAATGGGCGAATATTGGGAGAAAACTTGGAAAAAAGTCAGAAAGTAACAAAAAAAAAAGGTCCAGAAGCTGCAAAATGGGAGTGAAAAGTGACATAAATGAGCAAAAATTTTATATGATTTTTTATTTCTATTTTATTATTATTTATTTATTTATTTGATTATTATTATTATTATTATTATTATTATTATAATTTTTTTATTTTTTATTTTTTATTTTTATGATTTTTTTGGACAAAAATCCCCCTTTTCCCAGGTTTTTGTTTTTCTTATTCAAGGCAAGAATGAGGAAAAAAAAAGTTCATCCCCCTCAATATAACAAGCGATATCGATTTTGCCATATACCTCTTTTTTTTTTTTTGAAGAATTAATTCTCTAGTTTATTTAATATGGTGCAGTTTTCAATGAGAATTGATTTATTGCTTGTGTTTTCCATAAGATAAGGAACCTAAAAATACTTGCACAGTGAATCGCAATTGCAATGTAGGGAAAAATAATTGCAATAAGATTGATTTTGCGAATTGTTCAGCCCTATTTTTCACTATAATTTGTGTAACTGAGTCTTCGTTATAAGTGACTGAAATAAACTAAACTATTTAATGAATACCAGTGAAAGTATATCCTTTCTTTACAGGAAAACATGGACATGTATTCTCGAGTGAAGCGCAGGAAATCGATGCGTAGGAGTACGTTCAGCATGCCTGCACACCATAAAGCCATGAGTAAAAGTGAGCAGGAGGACGACGAAGAGGAAGGGACTGAAGGTGAGTTATTACTATCAATGTTTTTTTTTTTTTTATAACTCAGAAAAGACACAAAAACAAAATCACAACACCTTAAGCCAAGAACTGAGAGCATTTTCTGGTGAATCACTGAAAAACTAGATCTCTCTGAAGTTTGAAAACCACATTTATGTCTTTTCAGATTCTCATGGGGAGGAAGAGGAGGAAGAAGCAGAAGACGACGATGAAGATGATGAAGGAGATGAAGTGGAAGAAACAGGAGAGGAGAACGACAGGCCGTACAACTTGAGGCAGAGAAAGACCGTGCAGAGATACGAAGCACCACCTATTGGTGAGATCTGGAATTACACTTATAATGTCTTTGAGTTTGAAAAGAATATTATCCACATGTTCAGTGATTATCTTGGGATTATTTCAAAACTCTTGTGTTTGTTTTCTCAGAGCCTGTGAACAGAAAACAGAGCAACCCCTCACTGTTTGACACCCACAGATCCCCAGCAAGAAGAAGCCATATAAGGTGAGAAAATCACACTCATATCTGACGCTTATGGATTTAACATCAGCCTCTCCTGATTGAATGACACATCTTTAAACGCTCTTTTATCAAACCGTGATTGTCACACATCTACAGAGTGAAGAAACACGCCATTCACAGCAGTGACACCACCTCGTCCTCTGATGAAGAGCGCTTCGAGCGGAGAAAAAGCAAAAGTATGACGCGGGCCAGGAACAGGTGAAGCTTTTATTCTAATCCTCCTGTGTTTTACTTCATCTAAAAACCTTAACAACTCTATGTTTTTGGGGGAAAAGGGAATTAAAGAGGTGTTGGACTGGCTGCTGTGCTTCCCCAATCTACCTGAAATGAACACTGACATTAGTTATAGCATGAAAACAACCTATAAAATATTTTTTTGCTCTTCATGATGACTGCTTTGTGCCCATTTTAGTCACTTTAGTCTCTTTTTTCTGACTATTTCCATGTTTTCTCCCAATTTTCTTGCCATTTTTTCATGCCTTTTGACCATTTTTGCAACATTAAAGTTACTTTTATTGGTGCTTCTTGCTTTTTTTTGCAAGAAATATTGCACTGCCATTAGAATATTGCAGCCGGCCATGCTGCGATTTCATCTAATTCGCGATTAATTGTCAAGCCCTAGTCAAGTGCAAACATTTTACTCACAACATACTAAGATCTAAAATCCATGCACAACACTTCTTTCTCCAGAAATCTGTATTTATTTGTGATGTGTTAGCTCGATGGAAATTATATTGAAAATTAAATTATATTATGACGCTAAAGTTTGTGTTGTTTCGTTAGTTTACTGGCTACTTTGGGGGTTGTAGTTGCAGAAACAAGAGAGGAAACTAATTAAATTAATGAATTTTAAAAACTCATGCTTGGCCTCTGACTTTTTGAAGTTTCCCTGGACATTCGGGCAACCGTTAATGTGGGACCCTTTGCATATTGTAACCACCCGATCTGATTTTTACAGATGTTTGCCCATGAATTTAACAGCTGAAGACCTGGCCAGTGGTGTTCTGCGTGATCGGGTGAAAGTAGGAGCCAGTTTGGCCGACGTGGACCCCATGAATCTTGACACATCGGTGAGTAGAACACAAATTAAGACCAAGACTTACTCTAACCAGGAAGTGCTTCTTTATTTACTTCTCTATTCTTTATGTTGTGATACCAAAAGTTTTGTGTTTTAGGGCTCATTAAAGTCTCTGCTTTTGTCAACAGGTGAAGTTTGACAGTGTTGGTGGCCTCAGTAATCACATTCAGTCTCTAAAGGAGATGGTTGTGTTTCCGCTGCTCTACCCTGAGATCTTTGAGAAGTTCAAGATTCAACCTCCCAGGTGAGAAAAGCAAACAACTGGCACTTGTCTATATTTACTTTACCAACAGACGTAGCATCCACTTTCATATTTTCAGTCAGTTTTTGTACAGGGGTCAATGACGTGACGTCCCATTTTTGTGACTGAGTGCAATATTTCCTTCCATCGTGAATTGAATATTTCATCACATGTATTTCTTTATTCTATGAAACCTGTGTTATTTGAACACATCTTTAAACTATTAAAATATAACATGTTTTTCTGTGTTTTGGTTCCTCAAACCCCCAAAATGTCAGGTGGTGCAACCGTCCTGACAAGTATCCACAGTAATTAAACTCTAAAAATTGAATGTCAGTTATTGTAAATG
>RPOG01007037.1:4278-20355 GCA_008086565.1 Thalassoma bifasciatum
ACTGGCCTCAATGCTGGAAATCTGGGTTTTAACTTATTTTAATTCATCCAAACTTGGTTATAAATGCACTTTGACTGGCCTCAATGCTAGAAATCTGGGTTTTAACCTATTTTATACAGTCTATGCTAGGTACTGAATGTACTTTGACTGGCCTCAATGCTAGAAATCTGTGTTTTAACTTATTTTATACAGTCAAAACTAGTAACTAATTGTACTTTGACTGGCCTCAAAGCTGGAAATCTGGGTTTTAACCTATTTCATGCAGTCTATACTTTGTTTTAAATGTACTTTGACTGGTTAAAATGCTAGAAATCTGGGTTTTGACTTATTTTTTTCAGTCTAAACTAGTTTCTGGATGTACTTTGACTGGCCTCAATGCTTGAAATCTGGGTTTTGACTTATTTTATACAGTCTAAACTAGTAACTGAATACACTTTGACTGGCCTCACTGCTAGAAATCTGGGATTTAAGCCACTTTATACAGTCCAAACAAGTTAAAGAATGTACTTTGACTTCAAAATTACGTTCTTAAGACCCACAATTGAAAAAAGTATGTCAGTTTTGATCATTGACTTACACTAAACTGACCGAAAATACGATCTGTAGACCCAATTTGGATAGGTTATGTCAGAATACAAGGTACTGAATGCACTTTGACTGGCCTGAATGCTAAAAATCTGGGTTTAAAGCCAATTGACAGTCAAAACTTGGTTATAAATGCACCTTGACTGGTTTTAATGCGAGAAATCTGGGTTTTAACTTATTTTATACAGTCTAAAGTAGTTTTAAAAATGTACTTTGACTGGTTTTAATGCTAGAAATAAGGGTTTTAAGCGTCTTTATACATTCTAAACTAGGTTGAAAATGCACTTTGACTGGTCTCAATGATTGAATTCTGGGTTTTAACCTATTTTAAAGTATAAATTTGCCAATAAGTGCACTTTGACTGGCCTCAATGCTAGAAATCTGATTTAAACTTATTTTACACAGTCTCAACTTGTTTATAAATGTACTTTGACTGGCCTGAATGCTAGAAATCTGGGTTTTACACTATTTTATACAGTCTACTCTAGGAACTGAATGTCCTTTGACAGGCTTAAATGTTGGAAATCTGGGTTAATACCAATTTTATAAAGTCTTCACTAGGTACTGAATGTATTTGACTGGCCTGAATGCTAGAAATCAGGGTTTAAAGCAAATTGATAGTCTAAACTTNATGCTTGAAATCTCTGTTTTTCTTCATTTTATACAGTCAAAACTTGGTTATGAATGTACTTTGGCTGGTCTCAATGCTAGAAATCTGGGTTTTAACTAATTGTTAACAGTCTAACTTTGGTCATGAATGTACTGTGACTGGTCGTAATGCTTGAAATCTCTGTTTTTCTTCATTTTATACAGTCAAACTTGGTTATGAATGTACTTTGACTGGTCTCAATGCTAGATATCTGGGTTTTAACTCATTTTATACAGTCTAAACTTGGTGATGAACATACTTTGACTGGTCTCAATGCCACTAATCTCGGTTTTAATTAACTTTAAACCGTTGAAACTTGGTAATGACTGTACTTTGACTGGTCTCACTGCAAGAAATCTGGGTTTTCACTTATTTTATATAGTCTAAACTTTGTTATTAATGTAAGCTGACTGATCTTTATGCTTGAAATCTCTGTTTTTCTTCATTTTATACAGTCAAAACTTGGTTATGAATGTACTTTGGCTGGTCTCAATGCTAGAAATCTGGGTTTTAACTAATTGTTAACAGTCTAACTTTGGTCATGAATGTACTGTGACTGGTCGTAATGCTTGAAATCTCTGTTTTTCTTCATTTTATACAGTCAAACTTGGTTATGAATGTACTTTGACTGGTCTCAATGCTAGATATCTGGGTTTTAACTCATTTTATACAGTCTAAACTTGGTGATGAACATACTTTGACTGGTCTCAATGCCACTAATCTCGGTTTTAATTAACTTTAAACCGTTGAAACTTGGTAATGACTGTACTTTGACTGGTCTCACTGCAAGAAATCTGGGTTTTCACTTATTTTATATAGTCTAAACTTTGTTATTAATGTAAGCACTGACTAGAAATACGAACTTTAGAGACAAAAAGAAGTAAAATATGTCAGTTTTGAACCAATACTTACATGAAACTGACCAGAGTATGCTAGAAATCTGGGTTTTAACTAATTGTTAACAGTCTAACTTTGGTCATGAATGTACTGTGACTGGTCGTAATGCTTGAAATCTCTGTTTTTCTTCATTTTATACAGTCAAACTTGGTTATGAATGTACTTTGACTGGTCTCAATGCTAGATATCTGGGTTTTAACTCATTTTATACAGTCTAAACTTGGTGATGAACATACTTTGACTGGTCTCAATGCCACTAATCTCGGTTTTAATTAACTTTAAACCGTTGAAACTTGGTAATGACTGTACTTTGACTGGTCTCACTGCAAGAAATCTGGGTTTTCACTTATTTTATATAGTCTAAACTTTGTTATTAATGTAAGCTGACTGATCTTTATGCTTGAAATCTCTGTTTTTCTTCATTTTATACAGTCAAAACTTGGTTATGAATGTACTTTGGCTGGTCTCAATGCTAGAAATCTGGGTTTTAACTAATTGTTAACAGTCTAACTTTGGTCATGAATGTACTGTGACTGGTCGTAATGCTTGAAATCTCTGTTTTTCTTCATTTTATACAGTCAAACTTGGTTATGAATGTACTTTGACTGGTCTCAATGCTAGATATCTGGGTTTTAACTCATTTTATACAGTCTAAACTTGGTGATGAACATACTTTGACTGGTCTCAATGCCACTAATCTCGGTTTTAATTAACTTTAAACCGTTGAAACTTGGTAATGACTGTACTTTGACTGGTCTCACTGCAAGAAATCTGGGTTTTCACTTATTTTATATAGTCTAAACTTTGTTATTAATGTAAGCTGACTGATCTTTATGCTTGAAATCTCTGTTTTTCTTCATTTTATACAGTCAAAACTTGGTTATGAATGAAANTAAAGCTAGAAATCTCTGTTTTTCTTCATTTTATACAGTCAAAACTTGGTTATGAATGTACTTTGACTGGTCTCAATGCTAGAAATCTGAGTTTTAACGAATTGTTTACCTTCTTTACTTGGTTATGAATGTACTTTGACTGGTCTCAATGCTTGAAATCTCAGTTTTTCTTCATTATTTACAGTCAAAACTTGGTTATGAATGTATTTTGACTGGTCTCAATGCTAGTTATCTTGGCTTTAACCCACTTAAAACAGTCTAAACTTGGTTATGAATGTACTTTGACTGGTCTCAATGCTAGAAATCTGGGTTTTAACCCACTTTATATAGTCTGAACTTGTTTATGAATATATTTTGACTCGTCTCATTGCTAGAAA
Source organism: Thalassoma bifasciatum (assembly GCA_008086565.1). NCBI lineage: Eukaryota > Metazoa > Chordata > Actinopteri > Labriformes > Labridae > Thalassoma > Thalassoma bifasciatum. The sequence goes on from RPOG01007037.1 coordinate 7,680, forward strand.
TCTGGGTTTTGACTAATTTTAAACCGTCTAAACTTGGTGATGAATGTACTTTGACTGGTCTCAATGCTTTAAATCTGGGTTTTATCCCATCAAAAAAAGTCTAAACTTGGTAATGAATATACTTTGACTGGTCTCAATGCTAGAAATCTGGGTTTTAACTTATATAATAAAGTCTAAACTTGGTGATGAATGTTCTTTGACTGTTCTCAATGCTTGAAATCTCTTTTTTTCTTCATTTGATACAGTCAAAAATTGGTTATGAATGTACTTTGACTGGTCTCAATGCTAGAAATCTGGGTTTTTACCCATTATAAACAGTCTAAACTTGGTTATGAATGTACTTTGACTGGTCTCAATGCTAGAAATCTGGGTTTTAACCCACCTTATACACTATATACTTGGGGATTAATTTTCTTTGACTAGTCTCATTGCTAGAAATCTGGGTTTAGACCCACTTTATACATTATAAACTTGGTTATGAATGTACTTTGACTGGTCTCAATACTGGAAATCCGGGTTTTAACCCATTATGAACAGTCTAAACTTGGTTATGAATGTACTTTGACTGTTCTCAATGCTAGAAATCTGGGTTTTTACCCACCTTATACACTATATACTTGGTGATGAATGTTCTTTGACTGGTCTCAGTGCTAGAAATCTTTTTTTTTTCCCCCACTTTATACTGTCAAAACTTGGTTTTGAATATATTTTGACTGGTCAACCCACTAAAAACAGTCTAAACTTGTTTATGAATGTACTTTGACTGGTCCTATTGCTAGAAATCTGGGTTTTAACCCATTATAAACAGTCTAAACTTGGTTATGAATGTATTTTGACTGGTCTCACTGCAAGAAATCTGGGTTTTCACCAATTTTAAACCGTCTAAACTTTGTTATGAATGTAATTTGACTGATCTTAATGCTTGAAATCTCTTTTTTTCTTCATTTAATACGGTCAAAACTGGGTTATGAATGTACTTTGACTGGTCTCACTGCAAGAAATNTGTACTTTGACTGTTCTCAATGCTAGAAATCTGGGTTTTTACCCACCTTATACACTATATACTTGGTGATGAATGTTCTTTGACTGGTCTCAGTGCTAGAAATCTTTTTTTTTTCCCCCACTTTATACTGTCAAAACTTGGTTTTGAATATATTTTGACTGGTCAACCCACTAAAAACAGTCTAAACTTGTTTATGAATGTACTTTGACTGGTCCTATTGCTAGAAATCTGGGTTTTAACCCATTATAAACAGTCTAAACTTGGTTATGAATGTATTTTGACTGGTCTCACTGCAAGAAATCTGGGTTTTCACCAATTTTAAACCGTCTAAACTTTGTTATGAATGTAATTTGACTGATCTTAATGCTTGAAATCTCTTTTTTTCTTCATTTAATACGGTCAAAACTGGGTTATGAATGTACTTTGACTGGTCTCACTGCAAGAAATCTGGCTTTTCACTAATTTAAAACTGTCTAAACTTGGTAATGAATGTACTTTGACTAGTCTCATTGCTAGAAATCTGGGTTTCACTCATTTTAAACCTTATAAACTTGTTGATGAATGTACTTTGACTGGTCTCAATGCTAGAAATCTGTTTTTTTACTCACTTTATACAGTTAAAATTTGGTAATGAATGTATTTTGACTGGTCTCAATGCTAGTTATCTTGGTTTTAACCCACTTAAAACAGTCTAAACTTGTTTATGAATGTACTTCGACTGGTCTCAATGCTAGCAATGTGGGTTTTAACCCACTTTATATACTCTAAACTTGTTAATGAATATACTTTGACTCGTCTCATTGCTAGAAATCTGGGTTTTGACTAATTTTAAACCGTCAAACCTTGGTGATGAATGTACTTTGACCGGTCTCAATGCTTTAAATCTGGGTTTTATCCCATCAAAGAAAGTCTAAACTTGGTAATGAATATACTTTGACTGGTCTCAGTGCTAGAAATCTGGGTTTTAACTTATATAATAAAGTCTAAACTTGGTGATGAATGTTCTTTGACTGGTCTCAATGCTTGAAATCTCTGTTTTTCTTCATTTTATACAGTCAAACCTTGGCGATGAATGTACTTTGACTGGTCTCAATGCTAGAAATTTGGGTTTTAACCCACTTGATATAGTCTAAACTTGTTGATGAATATACTTTGACTGGTCTCATTGCTAGAAATTTGGGTTTTAACCCACCTTATACACTATATACTTGGGGATTAATGTTCTTTGACTGGTCTCAATGCTAGAAATCTGGGTTTCATCCAATCAAAAAAAGTCTAAACTTGGTAATGAATATACTTTGACTGGTCTCAATGCTAGAAATCTGGGTTTTAACTTATAAAATAAAGTCTAAACTTGGTGATGAATGTTCTTTGACTGTTCTCAATGCTTGAAATCTCTGTTTTTCTTCATTTTATACAGTCAAAACTTGGTTATGAATGTACTTTGACTGGTCTCAATGCTAGAAATCTGAGTTTTAACGAATTGTTTACCTTCTTTACTTGGTTATGAATGTACTTTGACTGGTCTCAATGCTTGAAATCTCAGTTTTTCTTCATTATTTACAGTCAAAACTTGGTTATGAATGTATTTTGACTGGTCTCAATGCTAGTTATCTTGGCTTTAACCCACTTAAAACAGTCTAAACTTGGTTATGAATGTACTTTGACTGGTCTCAATGCTAGAAATCTGGGTTTTAACCCACTTTATATAGTCTGAACTTGTTTATGAATATATTTTGACTCGTCTCATTGCTAGAAATCTGGGTTTAGACCCACTTTATACATTATAAACTTGGTTATGAATGTACTTTGACTGGTCTCAATACTGGAAATCCGGGTTTTAACCCATTATGAACAGTCTAAACTTGGTTATGAATGTACTTTGACTGTTCTCAATGCTAGAAATCTGGGTTTTTACCCACCTTATACACTATATACTTGGTGATGAATGTTCTTTGACTGGTCTCAGTGCTAGAAATCTTTTTTTTTTCCCCACTTTTTACTGTCAAAACTTGGTTTTAAATATATATTTTGACTGGTCAACCCACTAAAAACAGTCTAAACTTGTAAATGAATGTACTTTGACTGGTCCTATTGCTAGAAATCTGGGTTTTAACCCATTATAAACAGTCTAAACTTGGTTATGAATGTATTTTGACTGGTCTCACTGCAAGAAATCTGGGTTTTCACCAATTTTAAACCGTCTAAACTTTGTTATGAATGTAATTTGACTGATCTTAATGCTTGAAATCTCTTTTTTTCTTCATTTAATACGGTCAAAAATGGGTTATGAATGTACTTTGACTGGTCTCACTGCAAGAAATCTGGGTTTTCACTAATTTAAAACTGTCTAAACTTGGTCATGAATGTACTTTGACTAGTCTCATTGCTAGAAATCTGGGTTTCACTAATTTTAAACCTTATAAACTTGTTGATGAATGTACTTTGACTGGTCTCAATGCTAGAAATCTGTTTTTTTACTCACTTTATACAGTCAAAATTTGGTAATGAATGTATTTTGACTGGTCTCAATGCTAGTTATCTTGGTTTTAACCCACTTAAAACAGTCTAAACTTGTTTATGAATGTACTTCGACTGGTCTCAATGCTAGAAATGTGGGTTTTAACCCACTTTATATACTCTAAACTTGTTAATGAATATACTTTGACTCGTCTCATTGCTAGAAATCTGGGTTTTGACTAATTTTAAACCGTCAAACCTTGGAGATGAATGTACTTTGACTGGTCTCAATGCTTTAAATCTGGGTTTTATCCCATCAAAGAAAGTCTAAACTTGGTAATGAATATACTTTGACTGGTCTCAGTGCTAGAAATCTGGGTTTTAACTTATATAATAAAGTCTAAACTTGGTGATGAATGTTCTTTGACTGGTCTCAATGCTTGAAATCTCTGTTTTTCTTCATTTTATACAGTCAAACCTTGGCGATGAATGTACTTTGACTGGTCTCAATGCTAGAAATTTGGGTTTTAACCCACTTGATATAGTCTAAACTTGTTGATGAATATACTTTGACTGGTCTCATTGCTAGAAATTTGGGTTTTAACCCACCTTATACACTATATACTTGGGGATTAATGTTCTTTGACTGGTCTCAATGCTTTAAATCTGGGTTTTATCCCATCAAAAAAAGTCTAAACTTGGTAATGAATATACTTTGACTGGTCTCAATGCTAGAAATCTGGGTTTTAACTTATATAATAAAGTCTAAAATTGGTGATGAATGTTCTTTGACTGTTCTAAATGCTTGAAATCTCTGTTTTTCTTCATTTTATACAGTCAAAACTTGGTTATGAATGTACTTTGACTGGTCTCAATGCTAGAAATCTGGGTTTTAACGAATTGTTTACCTTCTTTACTTGGTTATGAATGTACTTTGACTGGTCTCAATGCTTGAAATCTCAGTTTTTCTTCATTATTTACAGTCAAAACTTGGTGTTGAATGTACTTTGACTGTTCTCAATGCTAGAAATCTGGGTTTTAACTCACTTTATACAGTCAAAGCTTGGTGATGAATGTACTTTGACTGGTCTCAATGCTAGAAATCTGGGTTTAAACCCACTTTATACAGTCAAAACTTGGTTATGAATGTACTTTGACTGGTCTCAACGATTGAAGTCTGGGTTTAAACCCACTTTATACACTAAAAACTTGGTTATGAATGTACTTTGACTGGTCTTAAAGCTAGAAATCTCTGTTTGTCTTCAACTAATACAGTCTTAAAGACGTACTGAAAGCACTTTGACAGGTCTTAATGCTGAAAATCCGGGTTTTAACCCATTATAAACAGTCTAAACTTGGTTATGAATGTTCTTTGACAAGTCTCATTGCTAGAAATCTGGGATTTAACCAAATATAAACAGTCTAAACTTGGTTATGAATGTACTTTGACTGGTCTCAATGCTTGAAATCTGGGTTTTAACTAATTGTTTACCTTCTTTACTTGGTTATGAATGTACTTTGACTGGTCTCAATGCTTGAAATCTCAGTTTTTCTTCATTATTTACAATCAAAACTTGGTGATGAATGTACTTTGTCTGATCTCAATGCTAGAAATCTGGGTTTTAACTCACTTTATACTGTCAAACCTTGGTGATGAATGTACTTTGACTGGTCTCAATGCTAGAAATCTGGGTTTAAACCCACTTTATACAGTCAAAACTTGGTTATGAATATACTTTGACTGGTCTCAATGATTGAAGTCTGGGTTTTCACCCACTTTATACACTAAAAACTTGGTTATGAATGTACTTTGACTGGTCTCAATGCTAGAAATTTGGGTTTTAACCCACTTTATATAGTCTAAACTTGTTGATGAATATACATTGACTGGTCTCATTGCTAGAAATCTGGGTTTAAACCCACTTTATACAGTCAAAACTTGGTTATGAATGTACTTTGACTAGTCTTAAAGCTAGAAATCTCTGTTTTTCTTCATTTTATACAGTCAAAACTTGGTTATGAATGTACTTTGACTGGTCTCAATGCTCGTTATCTTGGTTTTAACCCACTTTATATACTCTAAACTTGGTTATGAATGTTCTTTGACTGGTCTCAATGCTAGAAATCTGGGTTTTAACCCACTTTATATAGTCTAAACTTGTTGATGAATATACTTTGACTGGTCTCATTGCTAGAAATCGGGGTTTAAACCCACTTTATACAGTCAAAACTTCGTTATGAATGTACTTTGACTAGCCTTAAAGCAAGAAATCTCTGTTTTTCTTCATGTTTTAAAGCCTAAACTTGGTGATGAATGTACTTTGACTGGTCTCAATGCTAGAAATCTGGGTTTTAACCCAATATAAACAGTCTAAACTTGGTTATGAATGTACTCTAACTGGTCTCAATGCTAGAAATCTGGGTTTTAACCCACCTTATACACTATATACTTGGGGATTAATGTTATTTGATTGGTCTCAATGCTAGAAATCTGTTTTTTTACTCACTTTATACAGTCAAAACTTGGTTATGAATATATTTTGACTGGTCTACCCACTAAAAACAGTCTAAACTTGGTTATGAATGTACTTTGACTTGTCTCATTGCTAGAAATCTGGGTTTTGACTAATTTTAAACCGTTTGAAATTGGTTATGTATGTATTTTGACTGGTCTCACTGCAAGAAATCTGGGTTTTCACTTATTTTATATAGTCTAAACTTTGTTATGAATGTAATTTGACTGATCTTAATGCTTGAAATCTCTTTTTTTCTTCATTTTATACAGTCAAAACTGGGTTATGAATGTACTTTGACTGGTCTCACTGCAAGAAATCTGGGTTTTCTCCAATTTTAAACTGTCTAAACTTGGTAATGAATGTGCTTTGACTAGTCTCATTGCTAGAAATCTGGGTTTCACTAATTTTAAACCTTATAAACTTGGTTATGAATGTACTTTGACTGGTCTCAATGCTAGAAATCTGTTTTTTTACTCACTTGATACAGTCAAAACTTGGTTATGAATGTATTTTGACTGGTCTCAATGCTAGTTATCTTGGTTTTAACCCACTTAAAACAGTCTAAACTTGTTTATGGATGTACTTTGACTGGTCTCAATGCTAGAAATGTGGGTTTTAAACCACTTTATATACTCTAAACTTGTTTATGAATATACTTTGACCCGTCTCATTGCTAGAAATCTGGGTTTTGACTAATTTTAAACCATCTAAACTTGGTGATGAATGTACTTTGACTGGTCTCAATGCTTTAAATCTGGGTTTTATCCCATCAAAAAAAGTCTAAACTTGGTTATGAATATACTTTGACTGGTCTCAGTGCTAGAAATCTGGGTTTTAACTTATATAATAAAGTCTAAACTTGTTGATGAATGTACTTTGATTGTTCTCAATGCTTGAAATCTCTGTTTTTCTTCATTTTATATAGTCAAAACTTGGTTATGAATGTACTTTGACTGGTCTCAATGCTAGAAATCTCTGTTTGTCTTCAATTAATACAGTCTTAAAGAGGAACTGAAAGCACTTTGACAGGTCTTAATGCTGTAAATCTGTGTTTTTACACATTTTATACAGTCAAAGCTTGGTAATGAATGTACTTTGACTGGTCTCACTGCAAGAAATCTGGGTTTTCACTAATTTTAAACTGTCTAAACTTGGTAATGAATGTACTTTGACTGGACTTAATGCCTGAAATATCTGTTTTTCTTCATTTTATACAGTCAAAACTTGATCATGAATGCACCTTGACTGGTCTTAATGCTAGAAATCTGGGTTTTAACCTATTAAAAACAGTCTAAACTTGGTTATGAATGTACTTTGACTGGTCTCAATGAATGAAGTCTGGGTTTTAACCCACTTTATACACTAAAAACTTGGGGATTAATGTTCTTTGACTGGTCTCAATGCCAGAATTCTCGGTTTTAACCCATTATATACAGTCTAAACTTGGTTATGAATGTACTTTGACTGGTCTCAATGCTAGAAATCTGGGTTTTAACCCATTAAAACGGTCTACATTTGGTTATAAATGTACTTTGACTGGTCTCAATGCTAGAAATTTGAGTTTTAACCCACCTTATATAGTATAAACTTGTTTATGAATATACTCTGACTGGTACCACTGCTAGAAATCTGGGTTTTCACTAATTTTAAACCTAATAAACTTGGTAATGAATGTACTTTGACTGGTCTTAATGCTAGAAATCTGGGTTTTATCTTCATTTAATAAAGTCTAAATTGATTGATAATGTACTTTGACTGGTCTCAATGCCAGAAATCTGGGTTTTAACTCATTTTATAAAGTCTGATCCAGGTGATGAATATTCTTTGACTGGTCTCAATGCTCGAAATCTGGGTTTTAACCCTAATAAAAACGGTCTAAACTTGGTTATTAATGTACTTTGACTAGTCCAGGTGCTAGAAATCTGGGTTTTAACTAATTTTGAAAAGTCTAAACTTGGTGATGAATGTACTTTGACTGGTCTCAATGTTAGAAATCTGGGTTTTAACTCACTTTATACAGTCGAAACTTGTTCATGAATGTACTTTGACTGGTCTCAATGCTAGAAATTTGGGTTTTAACCCACTTTATATAGTCTAAACTTGTTAATGAATATACTTTGACTGGTCTCATTGCTAGAACACTGGGTTTTCACTAATTTTAAACCTAAAAACCTTGGTAATGAATGTACTTTGACTGGTCTTAATGCTTGAAATCTCTGTTTTTCTTTATTTTATCAGGTCTAAACTTGGCTATGAATTTACTTTGACTGGTCTCACTGCAAGAAATCTGGGTTTTCACGAATTTTAAACCTAATAAACTTGGTTATTAACATACTTTGACTGGTCTTAATACTTGAAATCTCTGTTTTTCTTCATGTTTTACAGTCAAAACTTGGTTATGAATGCACTTAGACTGGTCTCATTACTAGAAATCTGGGGTTTATCTTCATTTTATTCACTCAAAACTTGGTTATGAGTGTACTTTGACTGGTTTTAATGCTAGAAATCTGGGTTTTATCTTCATTTTATAAAGTCTAAATTGATTGATAATGTACTTTGACTGGTCTTAATGCTAGAAATCTGGGTCTTAACTCATTTTTTCACTCAAAACTTGGTTATGAGTGTACTTTGACTGGTCTCAATGCTAGAAATCTGGGTTTTAACCCATTAAAACGGTCTAAATTTGGTTATAAATGTACTTTGACTGGTCTCAATGCTAGAAATCTGGGATTTAACCCACCTTATATAGTATAAACTTGTTTATGAATATACTCTGACTGGTCCCACTGCTAGAAATCTGGGTTTTCACTAATTTTAAACCTAATAAACTTGGTAATGAATGTACTTTGACTGGTCTTAATGCTAGAAATCTGGGTTTTATCTTCATTTAATAAAGTCTAAATTGATTGATCATGTACTTTGACTGGTCTCAATGCCAGAAATCTGGGTTTTAACTCATTTTATAAAGTCTGATCCAGGTGATGAATGTTCTTTGACTGGTCTCAATGCTAGAAATCTGGGTTTTAACCTAATAAAAACGGTCTAAACTTGGTTATAAATGTACTTTGACTAGTCTACGTGCTAGGAATCTGGGTTTTAACTAATTTTGAACAGTCTAAACTTGGTGATGAATGTACTTTGACTGGTCTCAATGTTAGAAATCTGGGTTTTAACTCACTTTATACAGTCAAAACTTGGTTATGAATCTACCTTGAATGGTCTCAATGCTTGAAATCAGGGTTTTAACCCAATAAAAACACTCTATCCTTGGTTATGAATGTACTTTGACTGGTCTCAATGCTAGAAATCTGGGTTTTCACTAATTTTAAACCTAATAAACTTGGTTATGAATGTACTTTGATTAGTCTTAATACTTGAAATCTCTGTTTTTCTAAATGTTTTACAGTCAAAACTTGGTTATGAGTTTCCTTTGACTGGTCTCAATGCTAGAAATCTGGGTTTTATCTTCATTTTATATAGTCTAAATTGATTGATCATGTACTTATAATGGTCTCAATGCTAGAAATCTGGGTTTTAAACTCATTTTATTCACTCAAAACAATGGTTATGAGTGTACTTTGACGAGTCTAGGTGCTAGAAATCTGGGTTTCAACCCATTGAAAACAGTCTAAACTTGGTTATAAATGTACTTTGACTGGTCTCAATGCTAGAAATCTGGGTTTCAACCCATTGAAAACAGTCTAAACTTGGTTATAAATGTACTTTGACTGGTCCCATTGCTAGAAATCTGGGTTTTCACTAATTTTAAACCTAATAAACTTGGTTATGAATGTACTTTGACTGGTCTTAATGCTTGAAATCTGGGTTTTTCTTCATGTTTTACAGTCTAAACTTGGTTATAAATGTACTTTGACTAGTCTAGGTGCTAGAAACCTGGGTTTTGACAAATTTTGAACAGTCTAAACTTGGTGATGAATGTACTTTGACTGGTCTCAATGCTAGAAATCTGGGTTTTAACTCATTTTATTCACTCAAAACTTGGTTATGAATGTACTTTGACTGGTCTTCATACTTGCAATCTCTGTGTTTCTTCATGTTTTACAGTCAAAACTTGGTTATTAATGTACTTTGACTGGTCTCAATGCTAGAAATCTGAGTTTTAACCCATTAAAACGGTCAAAAAATGGTTATAAATGTACTTTGACTGGTCTCATTACTAGAAATCTGGGGTTTATCTTTATTTTATTCACTCAAAACTTGGTTATGAGTGTACTTTGACTGGTCTTAATGCTAGACATCTGGGTTTTATCTTCATTTTATTCACTCAAAACTTGGTTATGAGTGTACTTTGACTGGTCTCAATGCTAGAAATCTGGGATTAAACCCATTAAAAACAATCTAAACTTGGTTATAAATGTACTTTGACTGGTCTCAATGCTAGAAATCTCGGTTTTAACCCACTTTATATAGTAGAAAATTGTTTATGAATATACTTTGACTGGTCCCACAGCTAGAAATCTGGGTTTTCACTAATTTTAAACCTTATAAACTCTGTTATAAATGTACTTTGACTGGTCTTAATACTTGCAATCTCTGTGTTTCTTCATGTATTACAGTCAAAACTTGGTTATGAATGCACTTAGACTGGTCTTAATGCTAGAAATCTGGGTTTTATCTTCATTTATATAGTCTAAATTGATTGATAATGTACTTTGACTGGTCTCAATGCTAGACATCTGGGTTTTATCTTCATTTTATAAAGTCTAAATTGATTGATAATGTACTTTGACTGGTCTCAATGCTAGAAATCTGGGTCTTAACTCATTTTATTCACTCAAAACTTGGTAATGAGTGTACTTTGACTGGTCTCAATGCTAGAAATCTGGGATTTAACCCATTAAAAACAGTCTTAACTTGGTTATAAATGTACTTTGACTGGTCTCAATGCTAGAAATCTGGTTTTTAACCCACTTTATACAGTATAAACTTGTTTATGAATATACTTTGACTGGTCCCACTGCTGGAAATCTGGGTTTTCACTAATTTTAAACCTAATAAACTTGGTTATGAATGAAGTTTGACTGGTCTTAATACTTGAAGTCTCTGTTTTTCTTCATGTTTTACAGTCAAAACTTGGTTATGAATGTACTTTGACTGGTCTTAATGCTAGAAATCTGGGTTTTCACTGTATTTAAACAGTCTAAACTTGCTCATGAATGTACTTTGACTGGTCTCAATGCCAGAAATCTGGGTTTTAGCCCACTTTATATAGTCTAAACTTGTTTATGAATATACTCTGACTGGTCTCATCGCTTGAAAACTGGGTTTTCACTAATTTTAAGCCTTATAAACTTGGTTATGAATGTACTTTGACTGGTCTTAATGCTTGAAATCTCTGTTTGTCTTTATTTTATAAAGTCTAAACTTGGTTATGAATTTACTTTGACTGGTCTCAATGCTAGAAATCTCTGTTTGTCTTCAATGAATACAGTCTTAAAGAGGTACTGAAAGCACTTTGACAGGTCTTAATGCTGGAAATCTGGGTTTTTACCCACTTTACACAGTCAAAGCTTGGTAATGAATGTACTTTGACTGGTCTCACTGCAAGAAATCTGGGTTTTCACTAATTTTAAACTGTCTAAAATTGGTAATGAATGTACTTTGACTGGTCTTAATGCTTGAAATCTCATTTTTTCTTCATTTTATACAGTCTAAATTGATCGATTATGTACTTTGACTGGTCTCAATGCTAGAAATCTGGGTCTTAACTCATTTTATTCACTCAAAACTTGGTTATGTATTCACTTTGACTGGTCTCAATGCTAGAAATCTGGGTTTTAACCCATTATAAACAGTCTAAACTTGGTTATGAATGTATTTTGACTGGTCTTAATGCTTGGAATATCTGTTTTTCTTCATTTTATACAGTCAAAACTTGGTTATGAATGTACTTTGACCTGTCTTAATGCTAGACATCTTGGTTTTAACTAATTTTAAACAGTCAAAACTTGGTTATGAATGTACTTTGACTGGTCTCAATGCTAGAAATCTGGGTTTTAACCCATTATAAACAGTCTAAACTTGGTTATGAATGTATTTTGACTGGTCTTAATGCTTGGAATATCTGTTTTTCTTCATTTTATACAGTCAAAACTTGGTTATGAATGTACTTTGACTGGTCTCAATGCTAGACATCTTGGTTTTAACTAATTTTAAACAGTCTAAACTTGGTTATGAATGTACTTTGACCGGTCTCAATGCTAGAAATTTGGGTTTTAACCGGCTTTATCTAGTCTAAACTTGTTCATGAATGTGCTTTGACTGGTCTCAATGCTAGAAATTTGGGTTTTAACCCACTTTATATAGTCTAAACTTGTTTATGAATACACTTTGACTGGTCTCATTGCTAGAAAACTGGGTTTTCACGAATTGTAAATCTTATAAACTTGGTTATGAATGTACTTTGACTGGTCTTAATGCTTGAAATCTCTGTTTTTCTTTATTTTATCAGGTCTAAACTTGGTTATGAATTTACTTTGACTGGTCTCAATGCTAGAAATCTGGGTTTTATCCCATCAAAAAAAGTCTAAACTTGGTTATGAATGTATTTTGACTGGTCTCAATGCTAGAAATCTCTGTTTGTCTTCAATTAATACAGTCTTAAAGAGGTACCGAAAGCACTTTGACAGGTCTTAATGCTGTAAATCTGGGTTTTTACACATTTTATACAGTCTAA
>RPOG01007039.1:3852-20340 GCA_008086565.1 Thalassoma bifasciatum
TAAACATTGTTCCATTTGGAGAGGAGTCAACAAGGCCTATGATGAAAGGTCCACCATTCCTACTGTGAAACACGGAGGTGGATCACTGATGTTTTGGGGATGTGTGAGCTACAAAGGCTCAGGAAACTTGGTCCAAACTGATGAATGAAGGATGAATGCAGCATGTTATCAGAAAATACTGGAGGAAAATTTACACTCATCAGCCCAGAAGCTGCACATGAGACGTACTTGGACGTTCACACATGATAATGATCCAAAACACAAGGACAAGTGGACCTGCCATTGGCTACAGCAGAATAAAGTGAAGGTTCTGGAGTGGCCATCTCAGTCTCCTGACCTCAATATCAAAGATATTAAAGGAACTGAGGATGTCAATAAGCAGAGTTCAAACTCTAATGAAGAAGTGGAAAATGAGGGATTCTGTTGAAACCAAACCACGGTCAGGTAGACCAACGAACATTTCAGCTACAACTGACAGGAAAATTGTTCAGGATGCAAAGAAAAACCCACAAATAACTTCAGCTGAAATACAAGACAATATGATAGAATGTTTCAAGATGCACAATAAGGAGGCACTTGAAGAAAAATGGGCTGCATGGTCGAATCACCTGAGAAAACCCATTTCTATGCAATGCCACAAAGTATTTTACGCTCTATCTGCAGAGTGACGACATATTAGTTCACCCACAACACTGACAACAAAATATTCAATAACAAAAAGTCCTAATCTTGAGATGAGGGAGAAAAAATTATGAGAAGTGAATTAAAAGTTAATATTCTGAGATAAGATGAAATCTAAAGTTTGGAATAAAAAGTCCACATTATGAAATAAAAAAACAGTTTCAAGAGATGAAAGCAAAATATTGAGAGAATACAGTAAAAGTTTCAAGATGGCTTGGACTTTTTAGGAAAAATAGTCAAAATTCACGTAGACCAACAAACATTTCAGCTACAACTGCCAGGAAAATTGTTCTGGATGCAAAGAGAAAACCCACAAAAACTTCAGCTGAAATACAGGACTCTCTGAAAGAATGTGGATGCACAATAAGGAGGCACTTGAAGAAAAATTAGGTGCATGGTTGAGTCGCTAGAAGAGAGCCGTTATTACACAAATGCCACAAAGTTTCCCGCTTACAATACGCCAAACAGCACAGAGACAAGCCTCAAAACTTCTGGAACAAATGAATAGATATTATATAATTGCATGGGTTTACACATTAATTGAGTCATCAGTTTTATTGTTATTTTTTTACACAATATCAGAACATTTTCCCTTATCTTTTTATCTGAATAACATCTGTTTTTCTGATGAATGTCAAACATCTGAAGAATATTTGAATAATTGTGTAACACAGAAAAAGCAATATCATTTTCAGGGGGAGAAGCAAATGCATGTGCACAGGTCTGAGTGTGTGTGAGTGTGTGTGAGTGTGTGTGTGTGTTTGTGCAGGTGTTAGGGGAGTGTTTGCATGTTAATCAGATAAATGGTCCGATAACAGCTTTATATGTTCCTCCCTGTGTGACACGGAGCTTCATGCAGCAGTAATGGACTCTGTTAACCCTCCATAATGTCTGCTGCCCCCCAGGCCTACCTGTACCAGGAGGGACAAGCATATGCACACACACACACACACACACACACACACACACACACACGCTCTCCAGCTCTGTGCACATAATAATGCATTTTCACTTCTGATGGATTGTTGAGCTCTGTGGTAGTTTTTCCTGATGGAAACATCCACCTGCAGTCATTAGCCGTGAACCTCATCTCCCAGCATGCATTTTAATGTGCAGAACGAGCAACTTGCTTTGAGGTTTTACAGAAACAGCTTTGATATTACAGACAGAATCTGCATGCTTTATTTTTTTGTGAGAACATCTCCGCACACACCAGAATATCCTGTTTAACTTTCACTTTGAATCATAATACAACCTTTATTCAGCTGAATACATCACAAAGACAAGATATTTATTGTTCAAACTGATAAACTTTATTTTCACTTTTTTCCCTAAAAGCTTGGACAGATTCATGTTTCCTCTGTGTTTCATCATCTTCAAACATCACTCGTTCAGTGTTTGTGAACTGAGGACACTAATTGTTGAAGCTTTGGAGCTGGAATTCTTTCACATTCTTGTTGATCAACAACTTCAGTTGATCAACAGTCCCAAAGTCTCTGTTGTTATATTTTGTTCTTCATAATGTTTCACATTTTCAATGGGAGACAGGTCTGGACTGCAGGCAGGTCAGTCTAGTAGCTGCACTCTTCTACTACGGAGCCACGCTGTTGTAACAGGAGCAGAATGTGTCTTGGTTTCATTGTCTTGCTGAAATAATCAGGGACGTCCCTGAAAAAGACAAAGTGTCTTGGATGGCAGCAGATGTTGCTCCAAAACCTGTTTGTACCTTTCAGCATTAATGCTGCCTTCACAGATACTGGGACACTTACCCATGATGCCATGGGCACTAACACACCCCCATACCATCACAGATGCTGCTTTTGAACTTTGCTCTGAGAACAATCCTGATTGTCCTTTTCCTCTTTGGCCCNACTGGTTCAGTGTTTGTGAACTGAGGACACTAATTGTTGAAGCTTTGGAGCTGGAATTCTTTCACATTCTTGTTGATGAACAACTTCAGTTGATCAACAGTCCCAAAGTCTCTGTTGTTGTATTTTGTTCTTTATAATGTTCCACACATTTTCAATGGGAGACAGGTCTGGACTGCAGGCAGGTCAGTCTAGTAGCTGCACTCTTCTACTACGGAGCCACGCTGTTGTAACAGGAGCAGAATGTGTCTTGGTTTCATTGTCTTGCTGAAATAATCAGGGACGTCCCTGAAAAAGACAAAGTGTCTTGGATGGCAGCAGATGTTGCTCCAAAACCTGTTTGTACCTTTCAGCATTAATGCTGCCTTCACAGATACTGGGACAGTTACCCATGATGCCATGGGGCACTAACACACCCCCATACCATCACAGATGCTGCTTTTGAACTTTGCTCTGAGAACAATCCTGATTGTCCTTTTCCTCTTTGGCCCAGAGGACACCACGTCCATGATTTCCAAAAAGAGTTCTGCAGCGTTTGTGTGTGTTGTTGATGTCTGACTTTGTCTTTGCATGGTAGAGTTTGAACTGTCACTTGTAGATGTAGTGATGAACTGTGTTAACTGACAATGGTTTTCTGAAGTGTTCCTGAGCCCACGTGCTAATATCCTTTACACAATGATGTGGGTTTTTAATGCAGCGCCGCCTGAGGGGTCAAAGGTCACGGCCATTCAATGTTGGTTTTGGGCCTTGCTGCTTACGTGCAGAGATTTCTCCAGATTCTCTGAATCTTTTGATGATATTATGGTCTGTAGATGATGAAATCCATCAATTCCTGCAGTTGGACAAAGTTGAGAAACATTGTTCTTAAACTGTTGGACTGTTTGCTCACGCAGTTGTTGACAAAGTGGTGAACCTGGCTCCATCTTTGCTTGTGAAGGACTGAGCCTTTTGGGGATGATGCTCCTTTTATACCCAATCATGACACTCACCTGTTTAAATCAACCTGTTCACCTTTTTTTCAGCATTCAGCAACTTTACCAGACTTTTGTTGACTACATTGAAATTAGGGTTGTAAATCCAGATTAATTAATCTATTGTTCTATTTTTCTCTCTGCATCAGTTTTGTTATGACAGTAGTTTAGAGCTCACCAAGACTCACAGCTAAGAGGCTGAATCATCATAGAGCCTCAGCGCCTGGTGATGGTTTTACACCAGCCAGCATCCTGTCAGACTCTGTGTGTGTGTGTGTGTGTGTGTGTGTGTGTGTGTGTGTGTCCATGCCAGACAGCGAGACCTCTGACAGAGACCTGACAACAGGCATCAATCTGAACAACGCGCACACACACATGGCCTCAATGAGATCATGTGTTTTGACATAACCTTTCAGAAGCTGCCAAATCCTCATTGTCCCCCAAAGACCCTCTGACCTGCTGGATCTGTGTGTGTGTGTGTGTCTAAGTGTGTGTATGCATGTGTGTGTGTGTTTTGGAGAGATAAATGAATGTGTGCAGCCTGCTTGTGTTCATTTGCGATGCTGCTTCCAGCTCATTCAACCGCCTCGGTCTCAGGCTCAGAGATAAACATGTTGTCCTGAATCAGAGGCACAAAATACTAATATCTACAACATCCTCACACACACACACACACACACACTCACCTGGGATTACATGTCCAGTGTGTGTGTGTGTCTTTGTGTCACACTGACCACCCCACGAAGTAATCAGGACCAATTATTTCACATTTCCTAAAAGTAATCACGACTGCTCGGTCGACCGACTCCTGCTGCGACTGACTGTTCTCCAGTCTCGCCTCCTCCTCTTCCTCCTCCTCTCTACTACTACCTCCCTCTCCTCCTCTTCTTTTTCTGTGTTCCAGTCAAGTTTATTTATAGAGCACTTAAAGAAGGACACGAGGTGGACGACAAACACCTGACACCTCCGTCAGAGCAGAATACAGGACAGGTATGAGAGGGAGAAAGATTCAGATCTCTCCTTCTTGTCTACCACCCACAGATTATCTCCTGTTATAGTTTTTCTCCTCCAAACTCTCACTTCCTCCCTACTAATTACTCTCCTCCTATCTACTTCCCCTCTAACCAATCTACACCCTACTTCAGTCTCTCTCTCCTCCACTTTCCTACTAGCTCTCCTTCTCCAATTTCTCTCCTTTAGGAAAATCACAAAGGGGATGGAGGGAAGGAGAGAGGAGGAGGGAAAGCTGCAGGTTCCTGATCATTGAAGTCACCAGGACAACATTTTAGGGCAAATGCATAAAAATAAAGCTGAAGAAGAGAGATAACCTGAAAGTAAAGTCATGAATTTACATGAAAAGTGGAAACAAAATTGCAGAAAGAAAATAATTTTTAGAAATCATATTGTTGGATTTTGAGATATTTTGTTCATGTCACAGTTGCAGACGGTGAATGGAAGCTAAGAAGTGATGCATGATCTCATTTTTCTGATCACTCAAATCACCTCTGTCTTTATTCTCAAGTTTTTATAATGTCTGCAGTTTTTCAACTCATGAGCTTCTACTGACTTTTCTCTTTGTTGCTGGTTTGTTTTGTTGCCTTTGTCACCTGATGTCATGTTTTAATATCAACAGTTTGGCCCTGTAATAGATAACACTGTGTTCCTGCTGTCATCCTCATCAGTCCCTCCTCTTTTCTACGATAGCAACAGTGACGACGACCCTCAGCAACATCTTCAAAACGTCCTTTTCTTTCATGCGACCCTTAAATTTATTTTCCCCCTCACTGATAATTGAATCATCAGCGTCTGCTGGTGGACGATTCCTCTAACTCGATCATGATTTACTTAACAAGGAGTGAGAGCAGAGGAGACACAAACAAAGGGGTGGACAGGAGGACACTTTTCTGTCATTGCCTTTCAGGGGTGACTCTTTCCTGCTGCTCCACACACACAGGAGGTGTGTGTGAGCGTGTGTGTGTGTGTGTCATTGGGAATAACAGTGTGTCCTTCCAGATCCAGACAGGACACAGTCTGACCAAAGTCACCTCCTCTTGACAAACAGCTTTCAGACAGCGCTCTGTGTGTTTATGTCTCTTTCTCCATCAGACGCTCAAATAGTAAAGAACTCTGATACAAAAGCTGCCGTGGGGGATTGGAGAAGCTGCGTTCAGCCTCAAAACCAGAAAACATCATGAAGCAAAAAGAAAATGAAAGCAAATATTACCCGCCCGTCTGCTGCTGCGGCGGCTTCCCCTCAAATATTGACTGGGACAAATCTTTTCTGGGACTTCAAATCCAGACAGATGAGGATGTAGGGAAATTTCCTGTGAGAGTAAATTCTTGGATGTGAGCTCTCGGCTGATTTGCAGCAGAATATACGACCTTCCTCCTCTCCTCTTCCCCTCTTCCCCCGGTGTGCAGAGCAGTTTACTACCTCAGCTCCTCTGTCTTTATTTTGATCTGTGGAATGACTTTATCTATATTTAATGATCATCCTAATGAAGCTTTCACCTCCTGTACGCCTGCTCTCCATTTTATGCTCCCGCCTCCACAGCTCAGACACTTTGTCGAACTGAAAAAAAATCAGCTGCCTCCGTGCACGGCTGCAGGAGCATTAAATTCAGAAATATCGTCAGGTAGAGGATGTCTGGAAGATCTCACTTTACGTGTACCAGAGTCACCTGGGGTCACCCTTTGTTTTTTCTTCCTCTGTAGCTTTTTGGCTTCTATTTTCAGGGCTCTAACACAGGAGTTTTTCTCAATCAGTTCCCTCTGAACAAACATGGTGTTTTAATGTTTGTGGTTATGGGTTCCACCCCAAAATCTTCATCCTTGAACCCGTTAATATTGTTTCATGTCAGCCACAAAACTGTCAAGCGGTACAAATTAATTCCTGCAAACAACCAAATCTGCACATGGGTCAATGAGGTGACGTCCCCTTTTTTTGTGTCTGAGTGCAATATTTCCTTCCATCATGAATTGAGTATTTCATCACATGTATTTCTTTATTCTATGAAACCTGTGTTATTTGAACACATCTTTAAACTATTAAAATATAACATGTTTTTTTTGTGTTTTGGTTCCTCAAACCCCCAAAATGTCAGGTGGTGCAACCGTCCTGACAAGTATCCACAGTAATTAAACTCTAAAAATTGAATGTCAGTTATTGTAAATGGAAATTAAAAATACAGTGGCATTATTTTATGCTNTTTCCATGTCAGGTGGTACAACCAATGTAATAATGTGAAATGTTATTTTAACATCAAATTATTTATCTTATTCACAAATAAAAGAAATGAAACACACAAAATGAAAATGTATGAGTCACTACAGACACTTGAGAGATACTTGCCAATAATTTCACACAGAAAAAATAACAGGAACATATAAATATATTTTCATATATTTGGTTGCTCCACCTGACATTTTTGGGTGCTCAAATTAAAAATACTAAAAAATAATGAACCTAAAATCTTTGAAATGTTGGTCAACTACTGAAATTTGTTCACCCAGAAATATGTTTTTAATCCATTTTCAAAGAACTTTTTAAAAATACATTTTTAGACCCTCTTTTTGTCATTGACCCATATACCCCAGCAAACTCCTGCAGTCTCAGAAATGTCCTTTGCCTCTTGTTTACATTTTGAGTCACCTTGTCTGTCTTTTGACTTTTAACTTTGTTTGAGATTTGTGGTCCTCTGTGTCTTTTATTTTACTTCGTTTATCTGCTTGATTTCATTGCTTTTATTATTTTATTCATAGCATCATTTTAGATGGGTGCACTTATCTGATTTTTGTATTGTGGGAACCAATACACCAGGCAGATACCGAGAAATTTTCCCAGACCAGTAGGTCATGCATACTGCAACTTTTGCATTTGTTCGCTGTTACGACCTGGTAATGGCTAGGGGTATGCAGGCCGAACAAATGAATTTATAAACCCAGGACAAGATGGTCAAACAAAAATAAGGCAGGAGAAAATGGTCAATTAAATGTATTTAATAAATAACTCAGGTCAATAATTACAAACAGAAAATACTCCTCATAAAAACTAGAGGGAAAAAACACGGTCTTAAATAAAACTGTCTGAATAAACCCAAAAGAAAACAGTACTAAATGAATATCACTCACCACTGAGCTTCTAAAACACAGCTCTAAGCCAACACACAGCCACACAAGGCTAAGTCAAAAACCACTGATAAGTTGCGAGAGTTGAGAAGGTTGGTTGGTCTCTGCAACTGAGTCTTCCACACACCAGTGAACAAAGAAACTGAGCAGCCAACACTTCTACCCGGTAGCTCCTCACAGGTGCTGCAGATCCTGTAATCAGGCCACTCACTCACACACAGGCACACCACACAGGTAGAGACACACCCATATTAGAAAACACACCCACATGAGAACACACACCCACATGAACATACACACACACATGAGCATACACACTCATGTAACATTCGCATACTGCATTTTGACCAAATCAGTACGTACTGCTAGTGTAGTATGCGTATGGTATAGTCAATAATTTGAAAACAGCCTGTTTGTAATCATGTTTATTTCTGCTTTTACCGGCCTCTAGTGGACTCTTGGAGAAGTGCAGTATTTTGTGTTTCAGTGCATTGTCTTGAATTTTTAACTCCTGTAGGAGTCTCTGCAGGGTTCGGCTCATTACTCCAGGCTAAATGACTAAAGGGCCCCGCGGAGCCTGCAGAAGGGCCCGGCTGAAACCAGGACTCCTCGGCTCAGATGAAGAGCTCCTCCAGGCTGTGGGCGGGGTGACAGTGATCAACGACCTCCACCACACACAGAAAGCAGACACACACAAAGAAAACACACTCTTTCTCTCTTTGTCACCCTCTCACTTGTTTACACACACTGACTTTCTCTCTCACACACACACACACACACACACACACACACACAGGGGTCCATCACTCACCCTCATCCATTATTAAAGATGGAGAACTCCCATCGAGCTGTGTGGAGGTTCGGGGCAGAGTCGCTGGGACTGAACGCTCTAATTAGAACAGTGAACAGAGGGATTGGCTTTGGAGGGAGAAAAGGCAGAGAGAGGCTGAGAGATGTGACTGATCCAGCTGAGGGGCAGAGAGAGAGAGGGGAGAGCGAGCGACGACATGAGGGGAGAGGAAACGAGGGCCAGGATGACGTCTGGTCATGATTCAACTCTGGAAATTTTAATGGGGTTAAAAATGACCCCGCAGGATGTTATTCTTCAAAATCTCTAAAACAAAGAGTTGTAATTTTTCTATATTCCAGGTATTCCTCGAAAAACATGTTTGTGACATAAGGCCATCTGCATTTTTATTCAGTTTTTTATTAATTTTAAGAAATTGCAGTTTTTGTATCACTACCCCACTCTTTCGCACGTGGGGTCAAAAATGACCCCAATTGAAATCAATGGGGTTTTCAATAAACTGGGTTGTTATTCTTCAAAATCTTCAAAAAAAAGAGCTGTGAGTTTTTCATATTCAAGGTATTCCTTATAAAACATGTTTGTGACATTAGGCCATTTGCATTTTTATTTATTTTTTCATTCATTCTTTTTTATTGCATTGATTTCAATGGGGGTCATTTTTGACCCCACTTGTGGAAGAGTGAGGTAGTGATACAAAAACTGCAATTTATTAAAATTAATGAAAAAATAAATAAAAATGCAAATGGCCTCATGTCACAAACATGTTTTATGAGGAATACCTTGAATATGAATAAATTACAACTCTTTGTTTTGAAGATTTTGAAGAATAACATCTCAGTTTATTGTAAACCCCATTGATTTCAATTGGGGTCATTTTTGACCCCACGTGTGGAAGAGTGTGGGTATAAGTAGGTTGTGCATCCAAGGGTTAAATTGGTATATAAGGGGCAAGATACTTCATGAAAACAAGAATAACGTCTTAAATCAGTAGAATCTATCTTTCACATTATTACTAATCACTTCTTTGGCAAAATACTCCGAACATGATGAAGTGAGGAGAGAAACTGATGTGAAAGCCCATAGACTGACAACTAAATACCAACCTGACACTTCTAATTTCTTCTCAACAGCTTTATAATTTCCATTTTTAAAGTCTGCTAAAAATTTACAGGTTTCTTTGTCAGCAACATTTTACCTAGAAAGCTCAAATTTCACCCAGATGTAGATGAGAAGGTGCAGAAGTGATGTGGTGGATGTTTTATGTCTGACATGAAGCATCTTAAAGTTAATGATGTTTAGAAATGGTTGCAGAAAATCAAAGAGGAAAAAAAGTGCATCAGCTGCGTTTATCCTGATGTGGACTTTAGCCACATATAAAAATATGATATTTTCTGAAACTAGAGACTTTGATCTTTCAAATGAGGTGTCACTGATGAATGTTGACTTTATGTTCCTTCAGTTAGAAGCTCTGAAACATAATATTGGTAAATAGGACAAAATTGGGTGAGATGCACGGGCTTTAAAATTGAAATAAATTGGCTCCAAAAATAGACTTCAGCTCCTCTTTTCGTCCAGTCGAAGTCTTTAAATATAAACCAGACAGTTTGAAAGTTAACATTAGAGAGAGCTGAACTGATTTCAGCCTTGTGTCAGATTTTGGTGAAGGTGTAAGGTCGTGACTTCTGCTCACACACAGACTGTTCATGCACAGAAACCTCTCCCCTCTGTCTGCCTTCAGAAAGATGCTGGTGGAGGAAAAGCTGCTCATTATTCCTCAGTCTGCAGATACACAGACACTAACCCAGACGCTAACACAGACGCTGCTCCGCTCTGTGTTAGATTTCAGGGTCAGAGCAGCTTTGTTCTTTCGTACGCTGACCTTTGACCTCAGTAGCTTTGGGTAAATAACCATGCACACACATCTCCAAACTCTATCAGCTGACCCTTGTGATTATAAATTGACCCTCACAAATTGCACATCTCCTCAGGGACAAGCTCAGAAACTCTAAATCCATCTCCATGTCTCAAAGTTTGCCTCCACATTTTCTGTTTCCTTATTTATTTATTGATCTATTTTCCATCACATACTGTCATTTTAGAGTGAGAAAGCAGAAAATCAGAATGCGTAAGCGCCATGTGTGTAAGGGCAGAATGTGTGAGTGCAGAAAGCATAAGTATGAAATGTGTAAGTGCGAGATGCGTAAGCGCCATGTGTGTAAGGGCAGAGCATATACATGTGGAGAGTAAAAAGCATTAAAACAAGATATTTTATCTATCATGTCTTAAAGTAAGATTTTAAATCTTGGCAAGTCCAAGATTATTTGCAGTGTACCCATCTCTTGACCACAAAACTGCATGCTTGGATAAACTTATTGTGCTGTGTTGTGTGCTTTTATTTTGTAAAGTAAGACTTTTCCATTATTTACATATGTTCACAAATTACAGAGAAATAACTTTGACATTTTCTGCTTTTATTTCATATTAAACTGTTACATGTAAAATCCTAACATGGTTTTCAGGCTGTTGTTCTTTTTTGTGTTGTCATAATGCCCATGTTTGGATACCCTCATTAGTGCATGTGTCCTACGTGCACGTTTTCTTACGCTTCAGTCACCTCTGGGGACAGTGGGGGTCACTGGTCTCTGCCACCTTTGTTTTGGGGGTCACGGGCTGAAAAGTTTGGGAACCCCTGATCTATTCTATTCTTCTATTCTATTGTTTGTGCTTTTCCTGTTTCACCACAGTTTCACATATTTACAGAAATTCCTTATTCTTCTGGTTACAAATCAGGTTTCACATGTGGCCCCCTGTAAAAGTTAATTGCCCACCCTTGATTCAGATGAATAAGCGGTGGACAAATGCTCGATTACTGTGTTAGAGAAAAGCAGGTGTGCAGGAAGGATGGGGTCAAATTATGGAGACTGATGGGGGAAAAAAGCAGTCTGTGGAAGATATTACAAAAGATAAAACATCATTAGCATGGATCCTGTCCAATTAGCCGCTAGAGGACAGAAAACAGCGTCTACTTCTGAGGGTTGACTCCTCTCTGGTCTTGGTGCATGGATCCAAAAGCTGCAGCCTCCAAACCTCTCTGACTAACAGCTCATCTTCCAGCAGACGGCCCAGTCCAGGGTTTTTATCCTCCACACTGATTACATCTGAGACCTCTTAATGTCCATCACACTCCACTATCTGTAGCAAATGTTTATGCATCCCCAGACAACACTAAGCTGCATAATAAAACACTCATTCCAGCTCTAATGGCAGATTTAGCTGCAGAAAATAAATGTGGAGAAGTGCAAAATCCCACCGAGGTCCAAAAACAGTTTCTGTTCATTTAAAACCGACTCTCCAACTTTTCTAAAATGCACTCTTACTATCAGACCTCACACATACACAGGCACACATGAATTCATTTAACCTGCTGTGGATTTCAGAATTAAAATACTCCATTATCATCTGCACACACACACACACTTTCCCACACACACACACCGTCATACCAGAGTGATTTGGCTTAATTTGAGTTTTATATTTTCATCTTTTAATAAACAGCTTCAGGAATGTTGAGCGGACGCCAAGCTCAGTTTGGGAGCCGTGTGCTTGTCTGGCGGTGGAGTCTTCCTTGGCAAGAGGAGCGCTTGTTTTGTTCAGCTTCCTGCTTCCTTTTGAAGAAATGGATCCCTATGAAAACACTCCATCCACCTGCTGGAGGAGATAATGAGATAGGAGTGTGTGATGTGGACTCACCTGCTCATTTAAATGCTAATCTTCATTTTATTTCTCTCACTCCTCCTGCTCCTTCAGGATTACTGGCTGAGGGGTAATTTGTAGAAGTTTGGGGAGGGGGGGGTCTAAAAGCGCCTCTTACTCCAAAAGAAAAGAACTGTGAGATAATCCACAATAATGGTAAAGTTTAGGCCTCTAAATCAGAGCTAAGGAGCTGAATTGGTGGATGCTTTTCTCTCTGACTTTCTCTATTCATCAGACTTCCTGACATTAAAACTGACGTATTTTCAGGGTTAAAATATCTCTGCAAGTTACACAACACGTCTAATTTTGTTCAAAATTTGCATGCACGAACGTCACAGTCAGTGTCGATCATTAAGGCTCAGAATTGAAGAATTTCTGTGCACGGCATCAACTGATTAAGTTTTATTCAAACATTCAAAGTCCGACTGTCAGAGCCCCTGAAGTGCTCATAACTTTAAAGCTGTGTCATGACTTTGTGCAAAAGAAAGAAAGAAAGTAAAGATGAATTTTAGCATTATGTCACAAAATAAAACAATTTGAGATTAATCTACTTTAATTTACATCTCTAATCAAGCAGATGCTGCCTTTAGATTTTTTGCTGAGTGCAACTTTTTTTTTTCCCAAATTCTTTTTTATTCATTTTGGATAAATCAACAATAAACACATATACACAACACAACATTCATCCATAACATAACACAGTGCCCTTTCACAGAAATGTATGACAAAGACAAAGACAAAGCAACCTATTACACTATTACCCATATCCCACTAGTTTGATATATGACATAAAAGGTCCCCAGACATTCTCAAAAATGTTTTGTTTGCCCTTCAACAGATATGTAATCCTTTCCAGTGGGAGGGTGGACAACATCTGTTGCCTCCACTGACTTATCGCAGGTCCATGAATCTTCTTCCAGTATAAGGAAATACATCTCTTTGCATTTAACAAGCTTATATCTGTAAACATTCTTTCAGCTTTTGTGTACGTAGGTTTCTCTGGGTATAAACCAAATATGAACAGTCTTCGGTCTAATGTAAACTTCTTAGACATTATTTTTTCCATTTCCGCTCTTATTCCTTCCCAGAACAATACAATTTTTCTACAATACCACAAACAATGAACCAGTGTTCCTCTATGTTCAGCACATTTTGGACATACATCAGGAAAATTTCTATCATACCTACTGAGATCAACTGGTGTTACATAGGTTCTCATTAACCATTTGAACTGGATCAATCTGAGACGTATGTTAATAGATCTGGTATGAGCCGAATTACATGCATCACTCCAATCCTCCTCTGTTAACACCAATGTCAGATCTTCATTCCAAGCTTTAAGTCTACCGTATGAATCTTCTGACAGTTCAGACAACATTGCATTATAAATGTGTGATATCATACCTTTTTTCCGACTATCTTTTGTCATTATTTCTTCTAAAGTTGATTGGGTAGGTTTAGTCAGAACATTATTTTGGTTTTTCTGTATGAAGCTCCTGAGCTGAAGATATTTAAAGAAATATTTTTTATCTATATTAAATTTATCTTGCAACTCCTGAAATGACATCGGTGTGTTCGAGTCAGAAATTGAGTGCAACTTTTATTCACTTACATCTATGTATATATTTTTTTGTGATTAGAAGTTTTTATTCATTTTTTCAACAATGACAAACAATACACCAAAGCAATTGAAACTAAAAATACAGTGACATATAATACTTGAGCATAGAACTTGCGCATATATGCACATGCAATCACTGATACATATACGTAGTATTATTGTATATTTGCTTATACACGCACCTTAAGAGCAAGTACATTTAAAAAAAAAAAAAGAATAAATAAAATTTAAAGAAAAAAAGGAAAAGACATTGGCAGATAGTGAGAGATACAAACAATTGTTTCAGAAGTAGTAGTTCAACATCAGGCCTACAGAAATGTCAAGGACCCTTAATAAATGAAATGTAATTCCCCCACTTAGCATGATATCTCTCAACCTGGTTGATTAGTCTAAAAGAGAGACCCTCATGTGCTGCCACTATACCCAAATGTGAGAACCACACCCTCACAGGTGGTAGTGTTGTCTTCTTCCATTCCGAGACTATTCACTTACATCTATATCTTTGTAAATTGGGTTCATGCACATTTTCCAAACATAATTCTGAGTAAATTGTTTAAAACATTCATTGGTTACACCTATATATTAAGAGCAGGTCTACTCCAGGTGGTGTAGACAGCCGGTCAACACCAGCACAGTCAGCTTGTGCCACCTGTGTGATTCATCCATGTACAGCAGGCTCTCATGTCCACTGTGTGCCCTCCTCACCCATGTTAACAAAGTATGGTCAGGAATTAAGTTCAGTTTCCAGTTGTAGGAATACCAAATAAAACAGTAAAAATAACAAACTCATCTCTTGTTGTGTGGATGAACTAAAAAAATGGCCTTATATAGATTAAATTATTCTTGGTCTGAAAAAAAAGAAATTCATGCTGTTTTGTATTTTGAACAAATACTTTTGACTTCAGTATTAGACATACTTGTGTGAAGACACTAACTTGAACTTTTAGAGTTGATTTCAGGGATTCAATTCAGTTAAATTTACTTCCCCCCCAAATTTATTTTTTTTTCAGTGTAGATTCGGGGGAATTTAGTCCTTTTACCAAGTGTGTTTGCCGCCTACAGTTTTTTTTTACACTGAAACATCCTCTAAAAAAAACTATCATTAACCCTCTTACTGTGTTCCAGTCTATTTGACCTGATTTCAAAAGTTATTTTGTTATAACCTTTTTTTTTTTTTTGGTTTTTACAGAATTGAATGTAAATTACAAGGATGGTTCCTTGAAATTGGTTATGACTGTTATTGTCAAATTATGTATGTTTTGTATAAATTTATAGCATCTTTTTGCCGTTAGAGAAATTAAAGTGACTTCAAAACAATATCCTCACATCACTTTGACAAATACCTGTCTGATATTACATCAGTTTATTCATTTCTGATTTTTCCTTTTTTTTATTCAAAGAAAAAGTATAATTTTATGTAAATAAGGTCTATTATACCATAAATTACAAAAGTAATTGCTAAATACCTGTGAATATACTGAATGTACTGTGTAGAAACATATAGATGTTTAATATAACAGCAGAATGTACATTCTTTTAGTATTTATTGTTTTTATTTATCTCCCACTGTGCAACTTTTGTTAAACTACCTCATTTAATATCTGCATCCTTGCACTATTCACCACTCACTATAACCTCTTTTTTTTTTAACCTGTAAATATTAGTTGTCTATTTGTTATTCTTTTGTGTTTATAGTTGTTGATAATATTCTATATGTAATTTTTTTTTTAATTGTTATTATTTTCACTTTTATGCCTCACTATTGTACAAGAGAGTTTACAAAAACAAATTCCTTGTATGTTCAAGCAAACCTGGCGATTATAGTTGATTCTGATTCTGAATATGTTGGAAAATTGAAGGAATTTTTTTTTACCTTGTACTTAATAAACAGTTTGAACATAGTGCTGAGTAAATCTGAAAACAACAGGAGGGTTAAGTACACAGACAGAGCGTCTAAAGCAGGGGTGTCCAAACTAAGGCCCGGGGGCCAATTGTGGCCCGCCGTCTTTTTTCATGCGGCCCCCAGCTGTCATTTTGATATGTATTAATTTTGTGACTTAAATTAAGCATGTTCTAGTTGTGCACATTTACAGTTTCCATCAGATGCTTGAAAAAAACCCCAACTATGTCTGGTAACATCTCACAAAAATTTAGACTGTGCATAAGCGACTGGAAAAAAAAACATGAGAGGACAAAAGACTCAAGTTAGGTTATGAAGTGGTGAAGAAAAGACAAAAGTTGATGCTTCAAATGGTTCAGAATGCAGGATCAGAAATATTTGGGGTTGAAAATGTTCTTATCACTGTCTCATAAACGAACGAGATATTATCCAGATCCTGATCCTGCCATAAAAAACGACGTTTTTCCCAGGTTAGGTTTTATCTCACAGGTCTGTGATAATAACACATTTTTGACTAAACTTGGAGACTGTTTTTTTTTTTGTTGTTGTTTGTTTGATTTTTTTTTTTTACAGAAACTACTAAAATGAAATAGTTTTCAAATTGAGCACTCATTTGATACTTTCATTGTTAATAAACATGTATGTAAGAACTGTTGGCCCTTGGTCATTCTCACAGTATGCAACATGGCCCTTTTGGAAAAAAGTTTGGACACCCCTGGTCTAAAGAGACTTGATGGTCGTTTCAAAAAGAATTGGGA